>JAADVQ010000227.1:0-20208 GCA_023335835.1 Elongisporangium senticosum | reverse complement strand
TGGCCACGCTGCTCGGCCCATTTGCTGTTCTGCGTTTTGTCTGAACCACTGGTGGCAGCTGCATGTTGGACACTTGTCTCTGGCGTCGTCGCACTCGGAGAAGCTGCACCATTTGGGTCGGATGCTGAGCCCACAGCTGCGTCTGATCACGATTGAGCCGTTGCTGGCTCGCCTGGCGGAACGAGCGCGAGAGTTTCTCAAGCTGCTCGTGCTGGTAGCAAGCGTGCAGCATATGCACGAGCCTGCGTACGTGCATACTCACGTACACGCAGAACCGATAGCGTCGGAACACGCGTTGGATGCGCTGGCAGGCGTGCCACCGGCGACAGCGGAAGGCAAGCAAGCGAAGACACCGCTGTAAGCAACGTGCACAAGCGTCTACATAGGTGAGGTAAGCCATATGCGCTCGGTACGCTCGCTGAATGGCTCGCACGGCGTGTTCCTGCTTTCTGCAGAGGCGAGCGAATGCTCGTGCAGCTGCGATCTCCGCCGCTGCTTGGTCAAGCGCGGCTCGTAGTCGAGCGACGCGCTGCCGTGCTAGAAAGCCACGAACCACTCTCTGCTTTTGGATGGCCGAGCGGTGCCAGAAGAGCAGGAGCTGCTCCTGCGCCAGGATCATCGCCTGCGTTCGATCTTCCACGACTTCCCCGAACGCGTGGATCTCGTCCAGGGTCCAGAGTTGGCGTGCGCGATCTCGGGCGCTGAAATCTGTGATTGGAGATCGATCTGGGAAGTACAGCAGCGCCTGCTTGTGCGCGAAGCGCCTCCTACAGACCACACCATTAGAAATACTACTGCAGGAGAAGCCGCCGTATGGGGAACAGAGAGGCCGCACCATGATACGTCGCCATTGCGGAAGATCGTCTCTGGACTGCCTCGCTGCTTGTACTCTGGCGTGTACAGAGGAAGCTCAAAGGGCCTGAGCTCTGCATCTGAGCCTGGATGGTCTTCCATCATAACGGGACACAGGATCGAATGCCAATGGAGAACCAGGAAGGCCTCTAGTTATTTATACCTGCGTTCAGCGTTCTGGTCCTCAGTCCTGAAGCTCACTGCGCCGCACTTGGGCCCAGACAACTCACTTTTGCCAGTCAGTATGCACGCAGGCTTCTGCACGTTTGACGAGCGCAATGCTGGCGGCCGGTACCAGACGCAGGCTGAGTTGCGGCGCTTCAAGCACGTGCTCAAGAACACTCTGTCCATGGTGGACAAGGGCGACCCCAAATGTATGGCCACGACCTGCATGGATGAATGAGTGGTTGGGTCGCATCCTCACGCTTGTGTTTGCTGTGGCTCCGGCGCAGTGGATGAGGTCGTCGTGGGAAACGTCACGTGCGTCTGCGTCCAATTGCGTCTCGATGCTGGCTTTGCTATTAGACAAGAGACTCAAAACCACTCTCTCTTACCACAGGAAAACACGCAGTGAGATCCTGAGCACGTTCGAGCGGCGCAAAAAGAACGAGCGAGAGGCGCACGAACTGCGCATTGCGCACATGAACCGACGGATCACCGATTACCATACACGAGTGCGTTGTTCTCTATCTGACAATTGATTTCGCGTGGCTCAATTCTCTGTCTGGCCATGCAGGAAGACGAGCGGCTGCATGCCAACACTGTGACCACCAACTTCCCAGCCATGCATCCCAACACGCAAAAGATCTCACCAGGCATCCACATTCGCATTCGATCGTGAGTGTTCTGCTCATAGACTCCATGGGTATGCTCTCATATGGGCTTTGCTTCAACCGCAGACCGAAGCCGCCCAATATTCTGTCGCTGGCCAAGCATTCGCCGCAACAGCAGCAGTCCGAGCTGCCGTGGAAGTCCACGACCCCACGGCTCAACGTCACAGACGACAAGGTGCGCGACGCCTATTGCGATGCGCTGCTGCAGTACATCCACCAACAGAAGCGCGAGGCCGAAGGCAACCCAGAGAGGAACGATGAGCCTTTATCGACTTCACCACGCGCCCAGAAGTCGCTGCCCCTGGGCTGGGAGGAGAAAGTGGACGACAAGGGTCGCGTGTTCTTCATCGACCACATCAATCGGCTCACCACATGGACCGATCCGCGCTTGTAATTGCAAATATGTACGCGAAGGGCTTTAACCTCGTTCTACTGCCCTGGTTCCTGATCAAGCTCAGATTCGCATTCGAGAGCAGATTTATCAAAGCTTGACGCATCGTGCTGCAATACATCATAGCGATGATGGCTTAATCCTATTATTTCTCCTCGTGGTCTTTCTGGAGGAACAGTTTGTTGTAGTCCACGGCTTTCTTGAGCGTCACGCGGTCGTAGGCACGCAGCCACTCGGACTTCTTGCGCGAGACGTCGGGCTGGTTGCGTTTCGAGAAGGCCTCGAGCGAGAGCCGCGCCATGTTGGACAGACTCTCGGCCTGCACACGGGCCTTCTTGAGCTCCACTGCGGCGTCACGCACTTCCTTCTGAGCTTCTTTGACGTCGTCGATCGTATGGCGACGACGGACAGCAAGATCGGTAGGAAGCCCGTGCTGATTGTGGAGATGGCCATGCGAAGTGTGAGAGTTCAGAAGTAGAAGCGCCGGGTCCGTCTCGTGCTCGTGAAGCTTGTGCAGGAAGAGTGAGATGTTGCCTCGCGGATCTTTCTTCGCCTGAAGCCGAGCGAGCAGGTACTTGCTCACGAGTTCGCCCGTGTTGGTCTTGCTCTGCGCATGCATCTGGTTGTGCTGTTCATGCAGCCCAAGCGCCTTCATGAGGCAATGGAGATCCAGGAGAATCGGAGGGATATGCTGAAACAGAGATAACAGCGACCATCAGAAGAGTGAGCTGCAACAAACAACCGGAGTCACCTAGGTACCTCGGCGGATTGCTGTTGAAACGCTGTGATCGTGACGCTGTTGGCCCCTGCATCCTCATAAATGCAGATTTCGAGCGTCTCGTTGATCCGCCAGAAGAGCTTCGTGCCATCGTAGATGATCAGTCGCTGCGCAGTCGTTTTGGCCTTGCTGGACGGCGTCAGCGGTGCCGTGTCGCTTGTCTTGTTGCTGCCTTCCAGTGCAGCCTTGTGCAGAGGCGAGAAGTTCACATGGTCCAGCAGCTTCTGAGCCGAGCGGACCGAGATCTTGCACACTTCGCTATCATCACAACACAAACCAGGACATCGTCACACGCCACAGCTTTCAATGTTGCGCTCCCTGCTTACCACGTAAACGTGGGCGAGTCTGGACGCTCCGGCATGGTGTTGTACATGGATTTGTGCATCCTGACGTTCTCGTCAGAGTGGAAATGATCTAAAATAGCAGCGAAAGCAGGTCAGAGCCCACACATACGTGATTGCAGCTATTTCGGATAGAGACAACGCATGGGCTTATAATTAGCTGTGCACTTTCGACTCAATGGAATTCACCTAACGCATTTGGAACGATAGCTATGACGCCGTCCCAGCCAGTCTCCCGTCGGATCGCAGATCCACTCGAGGCACTAATTCCGTTCGGCTGAGCTCTTCGTCTTTCAGATGATTATCCGGTCGCGCAGGATCCGCCGGCATGGACCGTGGCCTTAACTTCTTGGGTTGCGCTCGATGCGCCTCGTGGCGGCGGCAGAATCCAGCTGCCTTGAGTCGATTCAAGCAGTTCGAGTGGCGGCAGCGGTGCAGCGAGCAGTATTTCGCGCCGGTGATCTTCCAGCAGTTCAGAGCCGAGCACTTGAAGATCTGGTGATCCTTCACGCCTTCTTCTTGGATGCATTCGGGGCAATACCATTCCCCCTCAGGGATCTTGTCCAGCTTGGGGTCAAGACAGAACGTGTGGTATTCTAATCGTCCAGCATTTGGATGAGTACAACAAAGTTTAAGTGGCAAGAGACACGGAAGACTATGCTCTTACCTCGCCCGCATTCGTTGTCACATAGCAAAAGCGCGTGGTAAGAGTTGTTCTTCAAGCAAACGGCACAGCCAGCAAGGCGGCCACGTCGGCGCGAACTCACTGATGAAATAGGCTTGGTATTGGTCACGGACGCCTCGTTTTCTTTCAGTCCACTGTCGTCATCGGTACTTGTTGCGATGTCGGACCACCCCACTGGAAAAAGCGGTGAGGCTGTTGATGGAGTTGGCACATCAATACCTCCTCTCATCATACGAGAGTCATCAGCGGTGACCTCGGACAGCCTCGCTTGATTCAGATCGAGGCTCACAGCTGGGAAACATTGCAGTGGAGCTCGCTTGGCCGTTGATCCAGCTCGTTCCCCAGAGTTCGCATCAGTCGACGGTGCAGAGTCCACTCTTGATGTTACGTTTTCAGCATTCGGTTGATCTCTCAGCGGTCTTTCTGCTCTTGGTCGGATTTCTCGGGTTTTCGGCGGCACAGAGAACACCAAACTGGAGGGAGATGCATGTCCTCCAACAAGAGTTGTGGGACCTTGGCGTTGATCACCATTGGTAGCGAGCGTGCGATCAGAGCGAGGTTCACCCTGAGCAATATCACCAGCTGCAGTAGCAATTGCTCCAGTGCTGGCTAACACCAGGGAATCAGGGTCTCGTTGGGCTTGCTTGTCTGGCCCACTATTTGCCAACCGATTTTCAGATACAGTGCCTGAAGAACCATTAGCGCTATGATCTCCGCGCAAGCTGACAGACATTCGATGGCTTTTTGGAGCTACGACAGCTGAACGCCCACGCGTAGCATAATTGCTCTTCACAGGCGGGGCATTGAAGCTTTTGGTCGCATCTCGTGCCGCAAGAGCACCCATACTCAGTGTAGACTTGCGTGTTGCTTTAGTCGGACTAGAATTGCTTCCAGATGCATCGGCCGCTTTCGCCAGCTGAACTGACTGTGCAGATACAGATTTGGTAGGAGCTGCGGCAGCAACGTGCTTGACGTGCTTCCGCTTCAGTGAGTTTGCTTGTGGCGCTTTATGCACTCGTCTCGAGATCTTGCCTTGGGCTTGTTTGGATCCTTTCATGACTTTCTTGGCAGTTTTGGTGGCAAAGTTGGCAGCAGAGTTGGCAGCTGGTGCCTGCACTGGCTGTTGTGAGTTGGTGGCTATCGTGTTTGGCAAATACAAGAGTGAGTCTTGCTGCCAAGTGCTGTAACGTCGCCGGTAAAAGATCCGAGCTTACCTGAAGCTGACGGATCAATGACATTCGCATGCGTAGCACATGATTGAGTGCTCTCCCTGTCGACCGCTGCCTGGCTGCTCCACCGACGCGCCTCCATTTCATAGAATGCGCTACGCAAGGCTGCAACCGTATTTACCAGTGGCTGCTCTCTGGCATCTTTGTCGTCAATGCTCTCGCTTCTCTCCAGATCAAAGACTAGCTTGTCCGTATCTTCCATCGTTTCCAGTAACTGGTTCGTCAAGGAGCTTTTGTCTTTGGAATCCAGTAGCGCGGACTTCAGTTGCTTGTAAATGCTCTCAGCCTTGGACTTCCAGATCATTTGTTTCTGACGTTGAGCTTCGTCGAGATTGGAGCGACATGCAGTCCACAACGACTCCAGAATCGGGCGCATCCGAACAACAAACCGGTCAAAGCCGACGGAGCCACGCAGATGCGCTTCTAATGTCAATAGCTGCGCATGAACTTGATGCAGCAGCTCGATTGCAGGCTGCGCGGTCGTCGAAGCCTGGGATCGCGGTGGAACAGACTGAGGCGATGCGGTCGCCAAAGGAACCAGCATTCGGTGGAGCAAGGTTTCCAACGTGGCGTTGATACGCTGCATCTCTGTCAGGATATCCTCCTGGTCAGAATCGGAGCTGTGCTGCACCGACGGTTGAGGTGGTGCCAGTCTATGGCTTCGTTCGTCACATGACAAGAAGCCGCTGGAATAAATTATGGGCGCTATGCTCGTGAGTTCGAGATTCAGCTTAGCCACTTGCTGCATCGTCTGCTGCAAATACTGCGAAATGGCGTGGCCGTCTTGCTCCGCGCGGCAGCGAGGCGGGATTACTGACGTATCTTGACCGCCATTGGCTTCGAAGCGCACGCGACGCCGTTTGCTCGAGCGGTAGGCATCATCATCGTCGGACTCACGCAGCCCCGCGAGACTCGATGCGATCAACTCGTCGCTCGTGAATCTCGCATTGGACCACGAACGAATGGATTTGCGTCCAATGCCGCCATAGCTGTCCTCGTGGGAGTCTGTAAGACATTGCATTGCCAGTTAGCTCAACCGTCGAACGCTCCACGTGGCATCGTCTGTAGTACTTACCAGCACCAGAGGACTCGCCCTCGTCACTCTCCTCTTGTTGGCGTGAGCGCGTTGCAGAGCTATTGAGCAGAAGGCACCATTAACACACACACATTCATGTGGTCCAAGACGCGATCTTTTCGGATTTGCAAGGCCACCCAAACGTACTTCGTCTGAAGCTGCTCAGTCGAGACGACCGCCAGACAATCCAGTGCTGGCGTGTACACTTGTGTCGCAGGCTCACGGTCTCTCTTTCTTACCACCATTTCCTGTCTACCACAATCACACACACACGAACTATTAGTGACCAGGCGCCGCCTAAGATCACATGAAGGTCGGACCAAAAGCTCTTGTCTGGGAAACTGTCCCCCACACCTGGTAGTGCACACGAGAGCAGCAGGAAGGAGGACAGCCTCCGCAGCCACAGCCGCGTGGGGATCTGTGCACCAACGGACCTTGGATCAAGCGGCCGCAATAAGCAGCGGCAGGAGGAGGCGCGAGTGCGCGACGGCCCAGGCAGCGGAGAGCTCTCTTGGGTCGGTCGTTCCTTTTTTGTCGTTCTTTCCAGTTGGGTCGGTGGGTCGCTCCCGAGGTTTTTCACATTGCAACAGGGAAAAACCTATTTTGCCAAGAGAGAACAGGGAGAGACCAAGAGAGGTTGGGACGCGCGTATTTATCTGTAGAAGAAAGTGTATGTACTTGGATCTAGTCATCATGGACCTTACTCGTTGTCGATCTCGCCCAGCTGGTCTCGCTTGGCGCGTTCGGCGTCCTTGCGCTGCTTGACAGCGAGCACGTCCTCACGCACCTGCGTGTCGTACAGGTTCAGCTCCTTCATGGCCGAGAGCACGACGACCACGTCGGCCTTGGCCGTCATGACGTTCACCGAGTTGCGGCCGCGCCACACCACGACATTGAGCACCATTTTCCTGTAGAATCACACATAGAAGAGTGTTAGAATGCATACTGAAGGCATGGCTGCAGACAGCAGGGCAGTACTTACTCGACCATCGACTGGTTGGGCTGGTCCAGCGAGCACACAATGCTGCCAATGGGGGTGTCCTCCAATGTCTTTTGCGTGGCAGGCTCGAACTCATCAAAGTCGAGGAGGTCGCCAACGCGTTCGAGCATCATCTGCAGTTCCTTGGCCGAGACCTTGGCCTTGCGCAGGCCCATGCAGGGGAGAATGTGGTGGATGCTGGCCTGGCACAGACGGTACACGCGGCCGCCGTTCGTGGTCTCGTTGCGCTCGAACATCTTAAGACCGGCGTACACGACCTTGTACTTCTTGGACTTCATGTCGTTGAGCAGGTCCATCGTGATGCTCTTGGTCACAAATGTCACCGACTTGGCATCGTCCGAGCGGGTGATCAGTTGCGCCGGGGAGAACGACGCGTCAATGTCGTAGTGGGCCTGCAGCTGCTTCCAGTCCTCAGCCGGGAACGCTACATACTCTTCTCCCTTGCTAGTGTTGTTACGGCGACGGTCCTCACGACGGGGTCGCTTGGGCGCATTGTCAGCAGCAGCGGTGGTCATTTCTTCAGCTGACGGCTTGTCAGCTTCGTCCTCCACAGCAGCAACTACGGCTTCTTCCACCTTCGCATCTTCAGCCTTGACATCCTCCACCTTGGCGTCCTCCGTCTTGGTATCTTGCTTAGCAGATCTGTCCTTCTTGGCACTGGGCTTGGGCTCCTCTACCTCTTCAGGCGTCGGCGACACCTTCTTAAAAAGACAGATGAAGAACCCACCAGTGTTCTACAAAGCAAACAACATTTTCAGCCTTCAGTACACACTATGAAGAGCAGCTTCGGTTGATCAAACCTCACCTCGTCCTGGGGCACGCAACGCATGCATCGGTCCAGGTTGAAGCGGCTAGCTTCCTCAGCAGTCGGAGGGAACATGGTCGCCGAGATCTTGCCCATTTTCCACAGCTGCTTCTTGCGAGCTTCCTTGTCGTCTTGTTCAAGTGCCGCCTCGACTTCCTCCATCGACTTGTACTCAGTCAGACTGGAATCCAACACCTTCCAAGTCGAGATGCCAGGTCGGCGCTTGAGCAGCGGCAAACGGTCCGCCACGTCCACGAGCTCTAGTGATCCTTGCGACCATCGAAGCATATCGGCCACAATCGCCTCGTTTTCCAGCGGGTTGAATGTGCACGTCGAGTAACACATGTAGCCACCGACCTTCAGCAGGGAAGCACCGCGCTTCGAGACTTGGAGCTGCACCGGGTGAAGAGCCATGCCGTTCTTGGCATCCCAGTGCTTCCAGATGATCGGGTTCTTGCGCAGGGTACCATCACCGCTGCAGGGAGCATCGCACAGCACGCGGTCAAAGAAGCCCTGGGCCTTGTCTTCTTCAGATCCCAGAAACGGGATCTTCTGAGCCTCGTGGCACGTCACCACGAGCGCGGGCGAGCCAATACGCTTGGACTACTCACAAGAGCGAAGGGGTCAGGTGCATATTCACATCGCATTCGTGCAATACCAGAGCTGTCCCTACCTGGTGGACGAGCATGTACGCACGCTTGATATCAATGTCGTTGGCCACGACCATGCCCGTGGGCGCCTTGCCAGTCTGCTGTTCCTGCGCGTGGAGCGATTCCAGCAACTGCGATGTCTTGGAGCCTGGCGCAGCGCACATGTCCAGCACCTTGTGCTCCGGCTCGACATCGAGGATGAGCGGCGGAATCATACTCACGGCTTCCTGGCGCGTGATGCTGCCACTGTTCGACAACTCGACCAGCCACTTCTGGAACTCGGCCAGAATGGGCAGCTTACGCACTCGGCGGCGCTCGACCGACCACTGGAAGCCCTTCTCGTTCGGGTACCACGGCATGTTGCTGCAATCAATAATGGCATGTATCGGCGTGAGCGTCTCACGGCCTTAGCATAGGTGAATGGCGCATTCGTACCAACCTGATGGGCGCCACTTCTTCGTCATCCACGACCAGGCCGTCGAACTTGAAATCCACGGCAATGCGCTCACGGATCCTACGCAGAGATTGGCGCAGCATAAGTTCAGACGATGCAGCTCCAGTGATTTGGTTGCGCCATAGCCGACTTACTTTTCGGCAAAGGGGCACGAGTTGTTGATGCGGAAGGTAGTGGGCAGCGGCGTCGCGAGCGCCTTCATGAAATCAGCCCATTCCGCTTCGCTCAAGATGTTCTGGGCCTAAGGATAGACAGCCACACAGACAATCAGCACCAGCACAAGACACGCGCTGCTATCAGCCAGAGCCTCTGCTTACCTTGTAGTACTGCACAAACTTCTCGTTGTCGTACACCCACTCGCCGAACTTGTCCACGCGGTTGTCCACGGGGGCCCCGTTCTCGCTGCGGGTCTTCTTGTTGGCCTTGCCGCGGAAGTCCTTGCGCGATCGCTTCGTCATTTTGTCTCTGGGCTGCCTCTTTGCTCTTGGGAAAGTCAATGTGCAGCTCTTCACTGGTCAAGAGCTACCAGTCCCAAAACACGGTCCAGTGCGTCCAGCTGACATACACCAGTCAAGTCAACCTGTCGAAGCCCAGTTTTGCCAACACACCTTGTTTTGATAATAGACACACTCCATGCAAGGTCTGGTGGCGAATGGGTCCAGAATGGAAGGAACTCCAGGATTTCATGATAATAAAATACGCTAAATATGTTATTAAGAGATAATTGAAGAATAAGACGATGGAGGAGATCTACGCGAGCACGGCGGCGCAGACCGAGATGTCGTCGCGCTTGCCCTGCTTCTTGTGCGCAAACGCGAACAGATTGGACGCGCTGTAGAAGGCCAGTTGCCGCACGCGCTTCTCGCGGCCAAAGATCGGGCGCGTGATCTCGCAGGCCGGGATCTTGGCGCACTGGGAGCTGAAGGACTCGTAGTCGCTCGGAGTCACGGACTTGCTCATCTTGAGCTCCTCAACGGCCTCGCGGCAGAAGCTGGCGGCCGAAACCGCGAACGGGATGTACTCGTCGCTGTCGGTGAACGTGGCCTTGGCCATCTTGACCGTGTTGGCCGCGATCTCTTCGGCATTCACGACCGGCGTTGCCACAGCGGCGGTGGGTCCATTGGGCTGCACGCACTCGAGCACCTGGTCCACGTAGAGATTGTCATGCACGCCGTCCGAGAAGAGCAGACAGACGTCGCCCGACTCGTAGGCACACGCCTCGACGTGCACGTCAGCAACGTAGTTGATCGAGTGGTTGCTGGACACGACCGCAGGCACGTTGAAATCGTAGATGATCGAGTCGCTCTCGAACACGACCATGCCGTCCCGCACGAGCACGCACTTGCAGTCGCCGATCGTGAACACGAACATCTGGCGCGCGATCTCGTCAAAGTACACGACCGTGATGGTGGAATCCAGCCGCCCTTTCCGGCGCGTGGACTTGCGCGCGTTCTTGGTCGCGCTCTGGATGCAGGTCACGAACTCCTCGCTCGTGATGGCCTTGCTGTCGCTGCGCGCGCGCTTCTTGAGCTTCGTAAGCGCGGCCAGCGTCTCGGCCACGAGAACGCGCGCCAGCACGCCCGAGGCCTTCATGGTGCCCGAGACGCCGTCGGCCACGACCATGAACCCAGGGCCGTAACCCACGGCGTCGTCGCCGTGGTACTGGTGCGTGGCGCTGCCGACCGAGGAGAAGCACGAGTTGAGCTGGGCCTTGGTCTCGTGGTGCTGGATCACGTCCGTGTCCAGCGCCGCCCGGCACGTGCGCATGCGCGCCATGATGTACTGCGCCGGGTTCATCAAGGAGCTCCGGAAGGGGTTTCTGCGAATGGCGCTTCAGGTTGTGGGCCAAACCAACGCTCGTGCCACAAGCCGAAACGAGCCCACAACCGCTGAGCGAGTGGATAGTCGCATGTGTACGGTCAGCCAGGTGGGCCAACCGTACACAAAGGTTGCGGTTTGACGCTCCTGGTGGGACGGCAGCTGGTGGCACAGCATGTGCCTTGTCGAACGAAGGGGTCCCTGTTAGGTAACGAACGGGCGGGGGATGGGGTATTGGCCCAGCAAGTCACTCGACTGACATGCGGTGGAGAAAGGGAAGGGGATCCGCCATCCATCGGCAAGGAATCTGCGGATGTGGCATGAGGGTAAACGGGGCGCCTGGTCTGTGAAGTGAGCGCGCTTGTGGCCATGGAAGCTGATACGGTAAATCATGGCATCAACAGGTACAAACCGGTGCATGAGTTTGCATGGAATCTTCTTCGTCCGACCTGTTTCTGGGCAATTATAGATGCGCGATGTTGCGCGAAGGTGGGATGGTGGTACCAGCGACCCCGCATCCCATCTTGACTCACTAAAGTACGATCGGCAATGAGTGCGCTCAAGTTGCTGCTGCTGAGTGGGCTGGACGGCCAGATCCGGCGCGTGAACGCGCTGTGCGAGTTCCTGGTCTGCTCGGACCATGCAAATGTGGACGCCGTGCTCGTGAGCGGAGGCTTCGTCAAGCCACGCGCCTACGACACGCTGGAGAGCGTGGCGGCGGCGGAAGGCGACATGATGGCGCTCATCTCGCGCCTCGAGATGATCGTGTGCCGAGTGGTCTACGTGCCCAGCGAGGTGCGTACGCATGGGTATCGGGATGAAACGCCTGCGTGGGGATGATGACCGCAGCGTTTCTGTCGTACGCGCGCAGAGCGACCCGCCGACGACACGGCGCGCAGACAGCGCACTGCCGACCTTGACGCAGTACTCGCTCAACGTCTACACGCGCGAGAGCCAACTCGCGGGCGGGGTCGGCGTCATGAGCGAGCTGCAGTACAATCGGTGCGTTGCAGTTACTTTGTGGCTGGGAATGCAGACGTGTTCTGATTCCAACGCGTGTCGAATTGTAGTCTTCGCGATACAGGGAAGAATCCATGCGAAGGCTTCGAGCTCGTTCTTGTCTTACGCGATGCGTCTGCTGTAGTCGCACTACCGGAAGCCGGTACGTCTATCCTCTGAGTCTTCTGTCTACACGAGCGACTAAACCTCATGCGCTTCTGTTGTCCTTCGTCGCTCTTCGTGCTTCAAAGAGGTGCTGCTCTGTTGACATGTATGCACTACTTGTGTCGCTCACTGCCCATCTGATCCACTGGTGACCTGTGTGTGCACAGGAGTCCACACTGCAAGAGTTCTCAGTGCTGGAGGTCGTCGGAAACGAGTCCCAGCCACCCTACGCCAAGCTGCCAATAGTCTTCACAGGTACGACTCCCTCTCGTCTCCATTCACATCCAAACGAGCAGCTCAATTCGATTTGCTATTACCTTAGGCTTGCTGTGCAAGGGCCAATACATGATCCTGGAGCTGGAGCGACAGCCAATGGAAGACGCCTGGACCGTCAAAGCCGCCACGGGCCACGACCTGCCGTCGTCGGAAGAGGACGACGACTGAAGCTGCTGAAGATGATGATGGGCTGTCCTCTTTTGATCAGCGAAGAAATAAAAAAGGAAAGAAAATTCAAATGCGTTATTTACTAAATAAATTACTTCCCAAGTCCTGACCCGAGAGAACCACAAAGGCAAGCAACGGGACGAAGCAAATGGGCGGAGGCGACGACAGCGAGGCCCCGTCCTGGGACATTCTGGCGCAGCCGGCCTCCACGGGCTCGCAGAGCTTCGGCGTCAGCCAGGCCAAGCTGCAGGAGCTGGAGCTGCTGGTGCGCTACGAGTTCCCCGGTCATCCGTTCCCGCCGCAGGAGCTCGTGCACGCCATGCGCATGCACGCCAACAACACGGCGCAAGCGATCCAGTACCTGAAAGAGCGGCGTCGACTATCGCGCGGCAACATGCAGCTGGGTATCTCTTCATCGCAGCCGCTGCTGGAATCCAGCAGCAAGCGCCCGGGCGAGGACATGATGCAGGATGCAGCCAAGCGACAGCGCTCGTTGCGCCTGCAGAGCTCCCAGGAGAACGCCGAGCCGGCCAATGTCAATGTCATGAGCTTCTCGCAGCCCACGCAACAGATCACGACGCAGTACTCGAGCGCGACGTCACAAGACACGACCATGAGCGAAGCGCCCGCTGTGCACGTGGAGCTCTCGCAGCGGAATCTGGTGGTGTCGTCCGCGGAAAACACGCCGCAACTGTCGTTGCAGCAGCAGATCCAGCAGTCCAGCATTGTGCGAGCGAACTCCATTGCGGTGCGCGATCTGATGGAGCGAACGGTGGAAGACCGCCGAAGTCTCGTCAAGCGCGACCCCAACTGGATGGATGACCTTTGGCGACAGCTGCAAGTGGTGCCGGCGTCGCTGGAGCTGTCGTATCACTTGGACAACTCCTGCAGCGCGCTGGCCAATTGGCTCAACCATCTCAAGGGCGAAGACGTGGGCATTCAGAACCGCAACTCGATTGACATGATCATGGATGCGCTTGCTATGCTGCCCAACGCCCACGAGTCTGCCCAAGATGTGGTACGTTAGCCATGTGTATGCATGAATGAGTTGAAGCAACCACGATGGACTGATCGCTTCTGTGTCTACAACTCAGGTGAAGCGATGCGTGCTTTCCAGCGAGGTTATTGATGGGCTGGACAATCAGGTGTTGGAAATGGTCGACCTGGCAACAAAGTCGGCGTCGAACAGTGCGCATGCACGATCCGTCGCATCGAAGAAAGCAATTGACAGCATCATCCAGGCCAGCGCAGCGTATATGGAGCGCATTGCGTGGTTCAAGGGTGCTGTGGCAGAGACGCGAGCGCTAGACCGAGCGATCCGAGCGCAGTTGCAATCGCTGTCCGACCGATTTCTGGAGCGGGTGATTGAGTGCCAGGGCGAAGTCGAGAGTGGTGATAGCTTGGTCGAGAAGGCAAAGCAGGTCAAAGACAATCGAACGCTGCAGATCCGTGAGATTGTCTACAAACGACGCGATCAGTTGATTCAAGACGGTGAAATCGAAGCGTCGGCCGAGTTGCAGGCGTACACAGAAGCGGTGAACTCGATGGATGATGAAGTCGTTGCGCTGCGGCAGGCACGCGTCGATTGCGATGAAAAGATCCAGCGCTGCCAGGCAAATATGGTCAATGAGAAGTCGGCCTTGAGCTTTTATGAAAGCATGGTCGGTCTTCTGAAAAGCGTTCGACAGCAGCGAGAGCGAGCACTAGAGGTGGGAGCTAAATGGCTGGATGTTGGTAGTGATTCTTGTTGACTGACGAGAGTTACGTTTTCTAGGTCATCTTGCAGCAGGTGATTGAAGCTCAAAAGATGGCCGGATTTCAAGCCACATCAGCTCTGATCAAATACATCCCATCGCTCACAAGCGCCTCGTTGGAGTACTATCAGTTCCACTCGATCCAACAGGCCAAAGCTCATGAGGAACAGAAGGAGCAGGAAGAGAAGCTGACCACCCACATAGAGTATTTCGGGGATTCAGCGCCGATCAAGAAGGAAGACATTGAAAAGCGAATCCATGAGTTTGTCGGGGTGATTGCAAAGTCCATGCAAACGATGATGCAGATTGCAGAAACTCAAAGCCGCCTTTGGAAGGGGAAACGCAACCTCCTTCCGCACAGCGTTTGGACTGTGCTAATTGAAGAGTACGGGAAGCTGTGGCAGCAGCTGAGTGGACCTGTTCGCGAGGTATGCTATATATTTCTTGTGGCTTGTTACTGAAAAATCACTCAACTGATATGAAAACTTGATCACTACTTAGGTTATGCAACAGTTCGTGGATGCTATGGAATCCGAGCACAATGTTGCACTAGAGAACGATGCTGCAGCGACGACGACTGATGCGACGCCCCCACAGCAACAAGTTATTGATGTTACGAATGTCCCCAACCAAAATGAGGTTCCAGCAAACCCTGCGCCTGCGGCTTCTGTTGCGAACGCTTCCGTGATGTACTCGCCTGTGACGCACCAAGGAGTTGTTTCTGCTACGACGACCCGGAGTGATGCTGATGTTGCCATGACTGTTGATTCGCAAGCAACGGCTGCGTATGAGCAGGCAATCTCGTCTTCGGGAACAAATCAAGGCACACCGCCTCACCAGTTTGCTGTTGGTACAATTCTATACACCAAGTTCAGCGTGAGCGAGACCGAGTCCAAGTTTAACCGGGGCAAAGTGACGAAGCTGCTGGACGACGGCATGTACTCGATGGCGTACGACGACGGTGATATTTACACGGTTCCTGGCGATTTTTTGTTCACTCAGGAGCAGGTATGTGGAGCTGTATTGATTATCTTAAGGTATAGATGTGCTCATTGTGTGATTTCTTAGATGGAAGAAGAGCAGCGCAAGAAGTATCCTCCCCAGGATGTGGAGATGACTGGCGAGGCTGAGCACGCTGAAAATGAATCTTCGGACACTACCGCGAACACTGGGTCTTGCATCGTTATGTAAAGCAGTTCTTTGAAATTGAATGTCGTCGAAGTTTGTCGTTACTTTTGATCGTCTTGTCATGGAATTCCCCAAGACTAACGGTATCGTTGAGGGCTGAAGTGTTTATACAGTTAGGTATTGTACAGAAGTTCGGAACCTACAGTTGCCAGGGATCAAACACTCTTCATAATCAAAGCAGCTGCTTCTCTATCAGGTCGAGCAATGGATAGCAGTGTTTGGCGGCAATTCCAAGAGGTGTCGACGACACGCTAGCTGACTCCGCAGCAGAAGAACTCTTGCAGGACACTCGTTGCTTGGCTAGGTCAGCTGAATGGTGAAGAAGTGCGAGCCCAAACTCGTGACTCAATCGACCTCATCGTCGATGTGCTCGCCTTGCTGCCGAATACCCACGAATCTGCGCAGGATCTGGTACGTGTGCCTGAAAAGTCTGGTTGCTGGAGAGTTATTAACACTTGTGTTCCCTGTTTGCTCATTAAGATCGAGCAATGCGAGCCTTCCTCTGATGATGTCGATCGTCTGGATCGCCTCGTATCAGAAATGATTGACCCTGCAACTCGATCAACATCGAAGACAGCCTGTCAAAGGTTTTCGGCATCGAGAATAGCTATTGACAGCATTGTCCAGGCCAGTGCGGCGTACATGGAGCGCGCTTCGTGGTTTAATAGTGCCGTTGATGAGACCCAAACACTGTACGTTGAGAATCAAGCGCACTTGCTAGAACTGGTGCAAGTCTTTCTCAAGCGGATGATGGAGTGTCGAGCCGAAGTCGACAGTGGTAATAGCTCTGTTTGCTCTGGATCACTGGCCAAGTCGACTATCGAAGGCATCGACGCTGCTTCTTCAGTCGCATCGTTCTCATGTGTAACCTCGTGCTCAGTCTCCATAGCGTTGGCAAATTGTTGTATGACCTGATTTCACGCCACACGTTATTATACAGTGTCATCGGCAGGAAAAATCAATTTGTACCTCCAGTGAGTTCCTGCCACAGCTTCCTGTACTTCTCAATCAGCACGCCCGTACAGTGTGCGGAAGAAGGCCACTCTTCCCTTTCCATAGGCGGCTCTGAGCTTCCGCAATCTGCATCATCGTCTGCGTGGATTTGGCAATATTACCAACGCACTCACGAACCCGCTTTTCAATATGGCTCTTCAAAAGGGACGCAGTGTCTCCCAAGTAATCATCATCCATCGCAAGCTGGTTTTCTAGTTCCTACTTGTACTCGTGCACAATCGTTTGTTGAACAGAGTGGAACTGATAATATTCCAGTGTGTCACTTGTGAGGACCGGGATATACGTGAGAAGAGCGGTCGTGACTTGCAATTCCGCCACCTTTTGAGCGTCAACCACTTGCTGCAAACAGACGCAGGCGTTAACTAGAGGCAATATATGCATACGGAGCAACAGGCATACCTTGGTATCTAGCTCTTGTTGCTTTGCTACGCCCTCCAATAGATCGGCCATGCTCTCGTAAAAGCACAAGGCTGCCTTCGCATTGTCCACTTTCGACTTAAATGTGTTAATATTTTTGTCGCATTTTTCAATTTTCCGTCGCAATACAACGATCTCGTCATCAGTTGATCTGACCACCTCTGCATAGGCATTCAGCTCACTGATATTACTTGCAACTCATCTGTGGGCAGCCAAAGAGAATCCGCAGAAAAGCAAGTGAGTTCTGATTCGCAAGCGACTCCTGTGGATGAACAGCCGGAGATACCAGCAGCGCAACGACGAAATCATTCCAGCGACAATTGGGTGAATACGGTCAGCATGACCGAGACTAAGCGAGGCATCCCATTCGAAGAAAGCAGCACGCGTTTGGATCCTGGCGGATTTCGTTTGCTCAAGACATGGTACGATGCATTCCCAGTGTTCGCGTGAATATAGAATCACTAATGATTGTGTTTGCTTGTTTCTGTAGATGGATGAGACGGAATGGAATGCGCGTGAGTCCAACGCTATTGTCATGAGCCAGGACAGTCACGTGGACACGAAGTCGTTGAATGCAAGCCAAGAATCGTGTGCGGTGATCTAAATTGCACCTCCTTTTGCGTTTGCATGCTGTGAATCTTTGGCTCCAGGATGGTGCTGATAGGATACTGTGGAATGCTAATGAAGTATCTGTTTTGAAGTGATTCCTGAGCGTCATGTGGCACGCTCTTATATTGGTTTGTCGTAGGCCAGGAAACGCTCAGCGCCATCACATATTAGTTGTACGCGTACACACCAATGTGGTTGTTGGCACAGCCCGAACGACCCACCAGAGCCAGGATCCGCTGGCTCGTAGGACCCGTGAACGTGCTGCAGCTCGAGGTCGTCTTGCTAATACTCACGGGCTCGCCGATGCTGAGTACAAAGTTGACGTAGAACACGCGAGTGATGAAGCTGTAGGAGCCCAAGCACGCCTTGACGCTGGCGACGTCGGGACGGTCAGCGACGTCGTATCCGACGTCCCTGCATCGCCGTGGGTCACGTAGTAATAGTGTCGTCCACGTTGCGGTGCATATTGGCGATGATGGCGCCGCACGAGTCCCAGAGCAACTGAACGGCGGCGTACTTGAACAAATGGGATTCGTGGATACAAATCCGCTCAACAAATCCTGGTTTTGTGCGATGCTTTCTACCTTTCATGCCAATTGCTCATTTGACTTCCCTCTGCCCACTCTGTGTCCTCATTGCTGCGTTTTACGCGCAACAGAGAAGAGCTGCTGCTTAATGTACATGATGCATTTGAGGAGCTAGACTATCAAAAGATAGATAGAGTATTCATGACTCTACAGTCAGTTCTTAAAGAAATACTAAAAAATGGCGGCGGGAATGGGTTTAAAATACCCCCACCTGCAGAAGAGCTCCATTCCTCTGGTGAATGGACTGCTTCCTCTCTCTACTCCTTGTGAGCAGGATGTCGTTGACTGCGCTCTTGCCGTCCTCAATCAAAAAGGAAATGCATCGAGAGTGATGGTGCCCTTTTGCAGGACCTGTTCCGTATGCATTCTTTTAAGTACGAAAATAATAAAACACCAGAAACAATAAACGTACTTTACGGTAGAGGGACTCTTCGACCCGGACACTGCAAATAGGCGGACGGAGGTAGTATTAATAGATTAGACAGGTGGTAGCTTGCTTCAGTACTTGCCATCTGTTGTGGCAGATAATCCGCCGCAGGTGCGGCGATTATGCATAGCGGTATAGATGGCATCTGCCATTCGGTTTCAATCGACTGGCCCAGAAGGCATTTCCCGTTGAAAGAGCCATTCTAGCATCTCGAATTTCGATAGAGCTGCAGGCGTAAAGCATTTGATCTGTTCGACCGAAGCGCGCGTTTAGGATCAAGTTTTGAACCAAGGTCGAAATGATCAATTGCATCAAGAATGATCCTACTGTCCTGGCTGAATCGTCAACGTTTACATCGGAAGATCTATCGCTGCTATCAAAAGCCATGGGGCGGGCTTGGAAACGAGTTGCGAGCCATCCTTGGAAACGATACGATCGAGTATTCCTCCGACTGTAAAGTACCGCTGGCCTGACGGCTCCAAGGACCTAGTGTGGAAAGTCGTGCAAGTTTTGGATCAACCGTTGAATGCCGAAGGCAAAAGTTATCTCAAGGTGTGTTTCCTGTGCTCGGTAAAAGCGGTCGGCAAGGCAGACGCAACCGAGGAAGCGTGGCGTTTACGATCTTCCAGTCTTTTCACACGCCAGACGCCACATGCGATCATACCACGAACATACCGCTGCTTTGATTGACAACATTCGTAGGAGAAACGAAGCAAAGACCGGTGTTGCGCAAACGAACCCTGTGCGAATTGATCTGCTGTCAATCGCTTCAGAGAATACAGAGTTTGGAAATGAGAATCAACAATCGACGTCTCAAGAGGAGGACAATGTTACCAAGAAAGAGCCCAGGAGTGATAGCACGGCGCAGTTGGTACCAGATGATGGAATACATCTCCCACGTGCATCATCTCTAAAAATCAAAGTGAGTGAAGCAGTGGATTCAGAGTGCCCACAGAACAATGCGGTAGCGCTGGCTCCAGACGACGCAACGCAGCTTCCAAATACCCCAACGGACGAACTCGTAGTGAATTCAGAGACCGCACGAGATAACGCGCCAGCGTTGACTCCTGATGCCGACACTCTGATATCGAACGCGTTGGCCCAAGACTTGGAAATCGACGGTGAGCCATCATTGCACTCGATAAGTATGTGCATTCCAACATCCGTGAAGCACAGCAATCCGGCCTCCAAAACGCATCCAGTATGGAATTTGTTCATTTCTTGGATGCTCCACTGGAATTCGATGGGAACAGCTACATTAACGTGTGCCTTCTGTGCTCGACTAGGGCTGCCAACAAGAAAGATGCACCCATTGATGCATGGAAAAATGGTCTTTGTAACCCGAGAATAACCGGAAATGCAGTAAAACACATGGAGAGCAAGCACAAACATATTGCTAATGTCCTTGACAAGATTCCCAAGAGGAAAAAGGCTTCAAAGGATCAACGCAAGATTCAACTGCCAGTGGAAATGTGGAAAAGGATCAAGCGAGATCAAGATGGACCGACTTATGGCCCAGCCAAAAAACAGCGGACCGTGCAATTTCATAGTCCACGAGAGAGCGAAGAGTCTGAAGAAGAAACTCATCAATCTTTACAGCCAGACAATCAAATGAACGTTGTTGCACAAACAACGCTATCGCATGACAATGTTTCGGAAGACATGCCGCCGCAAGAATCTTTGCATTTGTCGC
>JAADVQ010000226.1:0-20209 GCA_023335835.1 Elongisporangium senticosum | reverse complement strand
GGGTCAGCAGTCGGCCACCAAGGAAACGCCTACGCCAGCCACCAACACCAAGGGAGGCAAGAAGGGCGGCAAGAAGTAATATGAGTCGCTTGAGGACCTCCAACTTATAAATTAAACATCGGATTTCCCCTTGACAGTCTTCGATTGCTGTTGTTGTCAACGGAGTATCGAGTAGACCAGAATGCTTCGCCAACACACAGACTGTTTGGGATTGCTGCCGTCATCATCATGAATGGTAATGGCATCGCAATCTGTTAGTGGCAACTATGAGCATCTGCTCATACAAGGAAGGCGAACCGCACTCTAACAATGGAGTGATAGATCGCTGCTGACCGAAGCTGATGTGGAGTTATTGGAGCAGGGAGATGATAAACACTTTCCGATCTTGATGGCGAGCAACACATCACTGATGTGATTGCATCCGCCTGGTGGTTAAAACCAAACGTAGGCTCATCGCTAAAGATTTCCATCAACTCATCGTCGTACTAGTCGCACATACGATCAGTACGCTGGTCAGGCGTCTATAGTTTGCGTGGCTCCCATGAAGATTTGTGAGCATGATTTCAACTTCCCGCATTCTGCTTCCAATTCGGACGAACTGAGTAGTGAGCTGGTGCACTTCACAACCAATTTCACTGCCAGTGCGCTCACAGATTTTGTACGCCTAACGTTCCATCATCGTCCGTCTTGGCGCTGACGGCGTACGACAAGCGTTCTTGGGCTTGATCCACCTCAATGGCTACACAGGAATCGTAACCGGTTACGCCCCCTGATTATGCAACGCGGGTCAGAACATACACTTTTCTGTGGGTGGGTTTTGTTATAAAGACCCGCTGGGGCGGGTCCCTCCTTGCTTGGGTGAGGTGTGTTGCTGATCAGAGAGAGTGACCGAATGGGTTGGGGCAGTCAAAGGGTAACACCTGGCTTTAGTTAGCACCACAAGGGAAAGCAATTTTTAGTCCCATACACTAAATTAAATGGTCAAGGTTATTTACGAAGAATAAATTATTAAACCCAGGGTGTGCCGGACTCGAGATTCAGTCGTACGGCGGCCGGGCGGTCCTACAATAGCCACCAAGAGTCCGCTATTAGCCATTCCCATGGCGCACGGGGCCCATGACCTCTGCGGCATGCAGCTCGTGCGCGCGCTGGACATGATGGACGGCGACATCGACATGACCATCGATGGCGACGTCTTCCGGCCCAGCGCGCTGCTCGACAGTCGCATGCAGGAGGAGTTCGGCGGAGGCGCGCTGGACGCTGCCGGGTTTCCCGTAGGGGGTGAGTGCTCTCTGTAGCTCTTGGGCTGACAGGCGCGTCGCGAATCGATTGACTGACTGACGATGCGTGAATGTAGATCTGGGTGGCCACTCGAGCGAGGAGGAGCCGTTCGTGGACATTGAGCAGATGCTCTGGGCCGATTCCGACGAGTATCTGCTGGGCGGAGACGGTTCTTCCATGCAGCAGCAGCTCATGCTCGCGCAGCTGAATGCGAACACTCGCCACCAGCAGCTTCCGCCAAAGTACTTCACAGGCGTGCAGTGCTCTCCGCAGAAGCGGCGTGTTCACCGCCGCACGTTTGGCGAGCGCTGCCGTCCGTTTGGATTTGAAGGAGCGGCAACGACTAGATCTATGGATCCTGCGACAACTACAAGCTCAGTCAAGCTCTCTATCCCATCGAATTCATCGCTATCGAGTACAGCAAACAACCGGCAGGAAGAGGAGGTATATATTAAATGCGAAGACCAGGCGATGGACGACGTCCAAGAATTCGGTATGTTCTACGCGGCATATGTGTGGCTGTAGATGCCTCTGACGCGCTCTGGTGCGTTTGCAGTATATATCAAGCAGGAAGTCGTGTGCTCTCCTCAACGGTCCGCTACAGAGAGCAAGGCTCAGCTCTACCAAACACCCGTGCGGTCCACTGCTCCGTCTTCCCCCACCATGTCCAGCGAGCCGTCCGATTTAGTCATGAAGACTCCATTGCCGATGGTGCATGTGAGTTCCCAGCAGTTCTCACCTGCCGACGCCATGGGCAAGACCATGCAGAACAAGGAAGTGGTGCCGAAATCAGAGTCTCTCGATTGGACCAGCGTCCCGGAAAGTCATCTCAAGCAGCTGCCGTCTTCATTAGTGTTTGGTCAACCGACTGGCGCGGCTGCGTCGCTGCCTCCGCGCTATTTCAGTGGTACGTTGCTCTCGCTCCTGGTCATTGATGAGAATATGCAGAGCTGATACTCGTGCTCTTCATTCAGGCTCGAAAGACTCCCCACAAAAGCGGCGCGTCGTGTCCAGCACCTTTGGCTCTTTCGCGCGATCGTTCTCGTTTACAAGCAGCAACGATTAACATATCGGATCAGCCAGGATCTCCTGTCTACGTATCAGAAAAAAAAGATTGTTCTACCAGCAAGCAGCGACTGCAGGAAGAAGCCTTGGGCTTCCCATGAAATGTGCGTCCTGCTGCGAAGCGCTGGTTCAAGCTCGGAACACCAACCGATCGCTCGCCCCGCAACCATTCGCTCAATATTACCGCTGGTAGTCAGCGAGGTGTGTACACTTGTAGTCGTTTAATCTTCCAAGCGATATGGAACAGAAACATTAGCATCGCTGGGTGAGGGCAAAAAATCCAGCAGCTTACAAAGATCAATCCAATGACCTCTTTTCCCACCACAATGCGAGCGCTTTTAGCTTTAATCTCGAGTCATTGGCATGCGAGCAAAGTCAAAAAGGCCTTTCCATCGATTGAGGAGGTTAATAATTGGCGCGATGCTAATATTGCTGGGCTGTATCTCGTTCTCGCACTATGCAAGCACACACTCGCAAGCGAGTCAACCTGTTGGCCCTGGTGCGGACGAGTGCGCTTGCGTTTAGTGCACGTGCTTGCAAGTTTTGCAGTTCTTGTTCCAGACTTGCTTGGTGTGCGCGACGAATGTCGGACAGTTACAGAGCCGGCAGGGGCCCATGATCGACGCACGATGTGCGACTTCTTGCTTGTGCTCTTCAATTCCCTGCATCGCGCGGTCGATGGCTTCGTACAAGGGCTCGGCAGCCTTGGGCGGCGCCACGTATCCGGACAGAATCTCTTGGGGCGAGAGATCACGAGCGTAGAATTTGCGGTTCAAGTCCGATCTTGCCGCAATGATAGCGCCCTGAAGAGAGATACCCGCGTACAAGCCTTTGCTCTGCGAATAGCTGTAGTTAGCATTGAGACCACCGGTGCTGACAGCCGCAGCTGCTTGAGCCGAGCGGCCGTATGGTCCAACCGCGATATCCAGACCGGCACCGAGGTTCACTTGCGGCTTATGGAACACCTTGACAGCGCCTTCCGAGCCCAAAATGATCATAATCTCAACGAGCTCACCACCAATTTCAAAACCACCGCCGAGACCGAATGTGCCGATAGCGGACGGAGCTGACCAAGAGCCATCCGGAAGCTTGGCCACGACCAGACCCGTGCCAACCTTGCCCGTGATCAAAAAGCCGGCTTTGACGATGGTCATAATGGCGAGACCGTGCGCCTTTTGCAGAAACGCCACTGGGATCGAACGATCCGAGGACGCGCCCCACTCGTTGCGGAAGAAGTTGCCAATGATGTCGGCTGCGTTTCGGCATTCCTTGTTCAGGTTGCTACTGAAAGGCACGTGGATGCGTCCAGCGGCCTGGTGCACGTTCTGCTCGTTCGCCTGCGCGTACTGAGTGGCCAGTTCATCCTGGTACTGGTGCAATTCTGGCGCACAGTTGATGCACACACGTTGCGGGACCGAGGGATCGTAGCCCTTGGCGCCCTGAACCTCTCTTCCCGGAGGGATCAGCAATCGCACAGGTGAGCACGCACTGCAAACCTGTTTGCCGCAATGACGACTATAGACAAAGGTCAGACATTATCATATAATGCATCAGAGAAAGACCGAGAGCGAGCGTACCATTGGTGACGCCGCTTCGTGACATCAAAGGCGACATTGCAGATATCGCAATTCGGGTGATCGCCATAGCGGTTCTTGAGAATGCCCTTGGATCCGCTGCCGCTCACGGAGCTTTGACGACTCATGTTCGAGTCACTCGACGACGACGAATCTCTGCCGTATGGCAATCATACCCATCAACGGATTAGTCACATCTGAGTAGTGGCGTTTGGTGGTAGATCGTACCTGTTGTAGGACGGCATGGTGTTCCGGTTGGTGCCGTTCGGGCCAAACATGGCCCCCGACGGACGCTGCTGCTGGCTGCGCTGCTCCGAGTTGTACTCGATCAGCTCGCGACGACGCAAATCGTCCGGGATCAGTCGCGCCAGCGTCGGCACAAACGGCAGCGTGGCTTCGGGGCCCAATTCGGCCGTGAGACTATCGTAGAAAGTCTTGACGTCGATCTGCTTGAGGCCGTACATCTTGCAGTTCTGCTTGAACGCCTTCACACCGTGCTCGTTGTTGCCTCCGCGCGAGTTGCGGATGGTCGTGACGCACTGCTCGTAGCATACCTGCGCTTCGGCGCCCGTCGCGGCCGTCGGAACCGCTTCGGGCACCGGCGTCGGCGCGTACTGGACACTGTTGTTGTTGTATCCACTGTCGCCGTTGAAGCTCTGGTTGGGGTTGTAGCCACCCGTCTGGCTGTACGAGCGGCTCATGTATGAGCCAGGCTGCGCAGCAGGCGCGGCCGCCACAGCCGGCGGAGGCGGCGGCGGTGGAGGGGGCGGCTGCATGGTCGACTGGCGGCCGTAGCCGTTGCTGCTGGCGAAGCTGCTGGCGCGATCCATGGTGTTCATGGTGGAGTTCACGGTCGACGCGCTCTGACGGAAGTTGTTGTAGGACGCCGCGTTGGCCGACGTGGAGTTGGCGGCCGGCAGCGCCGCCACGCCCGCAGACACGGTCTTGATCACGGCCGCATTGTCGAAGGCCGCTGCTGCGCCTGCTCCAGCGCCTCCAGCGCCGCCGCCGATGCCTCCCTCGGGGAAGCGCGTGCCGCACTCGGCGCAGAACTTGCCGCCGTTGTTCTTGGCGCCGCACTCAAAGCAGAACTTGACCATCGGATTTGCTTCCCGCTGAGCCCTTGGGGGCGGTTTGGGACCTGGCGAGAATGGCGGAAACCCGAAGGCGATTACGTACTTGTCGCATTGAATGTACTGGCGTTAAGTGGTCCACGCCATATTAGGCCATTGCGGAGCGTAATCAGGATGTGTTTGGCCCATCAATGGATTTTCGGGTTTTTCCTAAGAATGTAACCGTAACCACCAGGATCATTGGTACATGGGGTACATTGTACCCCACCCAGTTGGAATTGGCGCGGGCCACAATGCCGAGCGTACGGGAGGAGACCGAGGTGTTTCTCCATGAGCACCGCTTCCTGGTGACCAAGCTGCTCGAGTCGCTCCACACGGCGTCGCTGTGAGTTATGCTCTTCCTGCGCTTGTTCTAGCAGTGTTTGTGGCTCGTGTATGGCTTCAGGGGGAACGCTAACGTGCTTTGGAATGACCATGCACTGCTGGTTTGTGATGCAGCCCTCCGTCGACCATCACGGCCACGCGGCTCCGTACTGTCCACGATACGTTCCATAAGGTGCTGGAGAAGGACCGAGAGCTGCTGGGCGCCGTCAAAAAGCGTAAGAAAGCCGCTATAACGCAGCGGGGGTGTCGCTCATCGTGGTGTCGCTTGCTGGTAGTTGCGCGGCATCAGGAGGCGCAGAGAGAGCTGCAGGCCATCGAACGCAACATCAAGAGCAAGCAACAGAAGATTATTAACTACGCGACCCAACTGCGTCAGTCGCAGCAGGTGAGAACAGCGAGGCATGCGCCGTTTTTCAGCTAAGTAGCAGCATATTCACGTGACGTGGCTTGGCGTGCTTCAGGACATTGCGCAAGTGCTGAAGAAGCACAAGACCGCGTTAGATAACGCCAAGCAGAAGACCAAAGGTCCGTCCTTCTGTCAGATGAGGTCGCCTTGAGTCCGCTCTCACTCCATGCTGTGATCCATAGTCGTGCTGGATCCACGTGACATCGTGGCGTACGCGCATCGAATCACAGGCACCACCTCCGCGCCACGGGAATGGCGACCAGGCGTGAGTGACCACGCGCATCTGCACCATGTGCACGGACTCCTTCTAACGGGCGTTCTCTGCCTCTTAGTTCCCGATGTTTGGCTTTCTGCCGCCGGCCCCGCAGGAGCACATGATGCGAGCCGGTGTGCTCAGTCGTGGCATCGTGGACGAGATCGTGACACAGCAGCCAGAGAAGTACTCGCTCCAGGCCAAGAAGAGCAGCAGCGACCAGGAGCGCGGCGATCTCTCGGACCTGAACATCCCCGTCGGCCTCGGCGCCAGCGACGCGCAGATCCGCAAGCAGATGCCGGCTGGCTGGAACCCTGGCGATCCGGTCGACCTGCCGCTAGACGCGCTGCTGCACTACGTTGGCCGGGGCTTCTTCACGGTACGCTGGGTTGAAGTACGATGGGATTGGCTGTGTGTGTATGCTCATGTGGGTGTTGTAGGAGCACGGCATCTCGCTACCTGAAGCCTGGAAGGCCGGCGACCCGCTGCCGCCTGAGGCCATGGACATTTTGCGCAAGAAGTTCAAGCTTCCAGAGAAGCGCGCTCCGCTGTACGACGACGAGGTCGTGGACGACGTGGATCGACAGACGAAGAAGCGCAAGCTGGACGGCGGAGACACGGACGGCGGCAACGACTCGGCCGCGAACGACAGTGACAGCGACAGCAGTGACAGCGACTCGGACAAGGACACGAGCAACAAGATCTCGCTCAGTCTCTCGTCCGATGACGACGACGACGACGACGACGATAGTGACAGCGACTAGCCAATACTGCAATTGCGGCTCACAAGGCTTCATGGCGTCGTACATTCACATAGATATGGCGTCCTGATTGCGCATGTCGGACTGGTCGGATGTCACTATTGCAGAGACTGCATGGGCAACCCGAATAGAGGGCTCATATTGGTTTCATTCTCATTGGGTTCCCTCGCAAGAGTGACACCTCTGTCCAGAGCTTCAAGTCCCACTGTCAAAGAGACTTGGAAAGATCGTTTTTCTAATACCAAGTTAGTGACATAAATAGGAAGCCACTTGCGAGTCCTGTGGACGAGCGCAGCACAAAGATAGCAGCGGACGGATCGTTTCTGCCTGCAGCAGCTCTCCTCCTCCCGCTCGCGTCTGGGCGGTATTTATATTCTCGTGCCTGGGTGGCTGCGCTCCAGCCCATTCCATTCCGCCTTCGACGCCCAAGCCCACGCACGCGACTCCTTCCCAAGATGGCGCTCCGCTCGGGTATCAGCAAGAGCGGCTCGGTGACCAAGCTGCGCCAGCAGGACGCCACGGCCGCCAATGTGGCCTCACCCAAGGGCATCTCCAAGAAGACGCCCGGCGTGGCCGGCATCTCACCGGCCAAGGCCGGCATTAGCGACCACACACTCGGGCTGCAGCGGCGACGCCTGTCCGTGGTCAGCGACAACAAGCTGGTCGAAGGTATGGCGCAGGTCGCGACCAACGACGTGGACTATGTCGAAGACGGCTCGAGCGCCGTGGCGGCCTACGCCGGTCTGTCCAAGAAGGGCTACGCGCCGTACAACCCGCGCAAAAAGAACCAGGACGCCATGATCATCAAGTTCGACCCCAACTCGCGCTCGCTGCTGCTGTGCGTCTTTGACGGTCACGGCGAGGCCGGCGACGGCGTGTCATTCTGCATCCGCGACCGGTTCCCTGGCGAGATCTTTAAGCACCCCAAGTTTGCGGCCTCGGGGGATCTCGCGGCGGACGCTGCCAACATCCGCGTGGCCATCGCCGAGTCGCTGGCCGCCGTGGAGAAGGTCGTGGTCCGCGAGCCTACGATCGACACCGAGTTCAGCGGCACGACGGCCGTGGTGACCGTGATCCGCGATAATCTCGTGGTCGTGGGCAACGTGGGCGACTCGCGCATCACGCGCGGCTTTATCTCGGGCGACAACTCCGTCCTGGCCTGCGAGAGCATCTCGATCGACCACAAACCGGACCACGCCGAGGAGAAGGCGCGCATCGTGGCCAGCGGCGGTCGTGTGTTCGCGGTCGAGTACGACGACGGCATCGACGGACCGCCGCGCGTGTGGCTAGGCCACATGGACGTACCCGGTCTGGCCATGTCGCGATCGCTGGGCGACGCGGTGGCGCACACAGCCGGCGTGATCTCGGAGCCGGAGTTCTTCACGCACATGCTGGATGCCTCGGACCGATGTCTTGTGATCGCTACGGATGGTCTGTGGGAGTTCATGTCGAACGAGGAGGTAATCGAAATGGCCATGTCTCAAAAGGACCCGAAGCTCGCTGTGGACCAGCTCATCATGGAGGCCAACCGCCGGTGGATGAAGGAAGAGCAGGTCATCGACGACACCACAGTCATTCTCGTGTACGTGAACATCAACGAGATGGAAGCAGGAGCAGCCAGCACGAGCATCACAAGCGGCACAGTCCTGGCGCCCTCGGCCAGTCAGCTGCTCACACAGCAACAGGAGCAGTCGCAGCAGTCGAGTGCAGAGGAAACCACCAAGTTCCCGCTCGTGCATGCCTAGATACAATAGCCACGCAGACCACAACGCTTTTTCTATCTATGAACAAGACCATTACAACTCTATTGCCTTCTATCGCTGTTAGTCCTGCTTGTTCGCCAGTGACGTGTGGATGAGATCGCGCACAAACACGTTGGCCAGCAGGAACAGCAGCGGGATGAACACGATCTGCGCATTCACGATGCCGAACATCGAGATGGAGTTGCCGATCTGCTTCCAACTGCCTTCGTTCTGCACCAGAAAGAGGAAATGCAGGGCCAGAAAGTCCGACATGCCGACCACGAGCAGGAAATACCGAGACGGCGGGTGCTTAATGCCGCCCTGAGAGGCGCTGTTCAGGGCCAGGATGACATGGAACGCGCAGGCAACGACCAGGAACGGGATCAGGATCTTCAGTACGAGAAGTGCACCCATGAGAAACGGTGAGAACACGGTCACGAAGCGATACGTGGACGAGATCTCAAAGCTGCTCATGCTGGCCACGTTGCCGGTTCCGAAGAACGCGATCTTGATCAGCAGCAGAAACACAAACGCTCGTCGCACTTCGTTCTGCCACGAAGAAGCTGCAGCTGGTCGAGAAGCGTAGCTGTCTTCGTAGTTGCTGCTCGATCGACCGCCGTTGCGTTCGTTCTCGATGAGGATCCAGCTCATAAGCACAGCGCACAGCGCAACGTAGAAGAAGACCTCGTACGAAATACTCAGCAGGATATAAGACGGCGCGAAGACGACCATGACCTCCACCATGCGTTCCAGGAGAACAACGAGCTGCTGCTGACCTTGAGTATTGAGATGGTGGTCGCTAGGCTTCTTTGGTTGAGAGAGGCGACGCGCAAGAAACAGCACGACCGGCCCTATGGCTAGTACCCAATTGGCGATCGTCAACATTACGGGCGGCTTGCTCTTGTGGGAAAGATACGCCATGGTCCAGTGCATCGTGACCATCGAGCCCAGCGTTGCGCCGAATGGAATGATCATCCACACGGAAGCCAGTGAGCTGTTATTGCCTTCAAGAGCCTTGGTGCTGCATCCAGCGAGTATGCGCTGGAACCAGACGACCAGTAGCAAGAGCATGGATCCGCCCAAAGACACCAGCAGCGTGTGCTCTCCATATTCTGTCGGCAGGTACGGGAAGATCGAGATAAACAAGCAGCTTGCTGTCCAGGCGCTTCGAACCCGCTGTGTGAGAAGAGAATTACTCGACGACGTCCAGGAAGAGTCGAAATGAGGCGACGCAGCCAGCAGCGTGAACACCAGACCGAAGATCATTCTGCGCGTGTAGCCCAAGACGACCATCTCGAGACACACAGCCACAAGTAGCCACTCCAACCACGTTTGGCGGCTCACGCCACCGGAAAATACCGCAGCAAGTCCGCCATTGCGAGGCAAAAGGACGTGGCGATGTGTGTAGACCACGTGCCAAAACAGCAACGGGAAACTTACGTACAGATAATACGTCGCGGGAGAGCTCTCGAGTGCCAAATACGTAGCCACGGTACCTGCGATGAGCCAGAATGGCAGGTCCTTTCGAGACACGAGAGACCGCACTTGAAGCGCTGTAGGCTGCAGAAACGCGATGGTGATCACGAGAACCCAGCCAACGTAGCCCGAGACGATTATGCTGAGCAGGAAAAACCAGTCGTAGCGCTGGAAGTACTCGAGCGTGTCCAGGCAGATCGCGATCATCTCTTGGCTCACGCGCTCGACAACTGGGAACTCCTGCGCCTGCCAGGCTCGGATGAGCTCGTCCAGCACAAGCGGCAGCTTGTTGCGGAACACACCGAGCGGCTGGAAGAAGAACAGCGTTCGCGACTGCTTCTCCTGCTCCTTGCGCAGCGCATGCAGGTATAGCTGCTGCGCGTTCGACTTGACTGCTCGAGCGCGGTATTCGCTTCGCGCGAGGTATGAAAATGGCAGCACGCCCACCGAGTTGCGCGGATACGGAAGCCCCAGCAGCGAACTGATGAGCGGCGCGATATCGGCCTGCATGACGTCCTTGCGCACGAGATGCTGCAGCCCCCAGTCCGTAGCTGCGAGTGATTCCTGCTCGTGCTGGGCCTTGAGCTGAGCCTGCACTTGAGACTGAGATTGCGTGGGCAAATCGATTCGGAACGAGCTGTCGGCGTGCGGTGGAACGCTGCTGCCCGCAGCCTGTTCCGGCCCAGCGACACCGGCGCCCCACACGACGAGCGGCGTGCGAGTGTTGGCCGGGTCGCCATCGCCATGCGCACCCTTGTTGCTCATGCCGTGGTCCGCACTGAACACGTACGCTGTCTTACCGTCATGGTCGTAGAAGTCTTCCATCAGGTGCTCCACCTTTTGCACCAGGCCGTCCACGAGCGCGATGTTCTCCAGGTAGTCTTTCGAGTTCGGTCGATGCGCGTGGCCGTTGGAATCGATGCCCAGGAAATGGCAGAAGAACACGACGCGGGGCGAGCGCAATTGCGCGTCCAGCGTAGTATTGCTGGCTGCACGCTGCAGCAGATCGCGCAGTTGATCGTGCACCCAGACGTCCAGGATCGACGCGTCCTGCGCAAAGTCTTCGTCTTCGTGCGAGTAGTGCGCCTCGTGGGCCTGCGGCGCCTTGCGTGCAAGCATGGGCACGATGTCCGGACTTCCGAAGAGCCACGCGTGCGTGGACTGGTTCACGACCGAGTCGAAGTCCACCGGGTTGTCCTGCCAGCCCTTGGTCACGGCGCTCACGTCCTCGTACATGCCAGCGAAGATCGCGACGTGGCCGGGGCGGGACTCGGTAGGCACGCGCGTGTGTGAGACCCCCCAGCTGCCGCGCTTGTGCACGATGTTGTGCAGGAACGGCGCGCGGTTGGCCGGCTGGACCTCGAAGAGTTTGTCAGCGCGGCAGCCGTCGGCCACGAACACTACGAGCCGCTGCGCCGGCGGTGTCTGCGTGTACGCCACGCTCTCGATGTGCGCGACCACGGGCGACTTGAAGTAGATGTCGAAGATGCTGAGCACGTACACGGCGTGGAACATCACGCCCAGCAGCAGCAGCCCCGCGGCGCCGCCGCCGCCGGCTTGAGCTGCTCCCCTCATGTGCTCTGGATACAAATGACAATTGCACACACGGTACTGTACCGCCACTTGAAGACCTGACCCGGGTCGGGCGGGCCATGGAGAATCAGATATGGCCCGTATGTTCACCATCTGAGTCGTCTGAGGAATTCTGAGGCAAAGACCCAGCCAACCGAAGCGAAACGTTGCTTTGACTGGCTGGCGCTCCATTACTATTGGCCATGGCGTTCACCAAGAGCGGACCCAAGCGTTCGGGCGGCTTCGGCGGCGGTGCCGGCGGCAACAAGGGCCACAAGAAGGGCCCCAAGGCGGCCTCCAAGCCGTCTTCGCGCTCCTCGTCGTCCGGTCTGAATCCGTTCGACGTGCGCAGCAATGCCAAGACCAAGTACGAGGTGCTGGGCAAGCGCGTCAAGGGCCAGGGCCGTAACGTGGCTGTGGCGCGCGCGCAGGCCGAGACCAAGCGCCGCAAGACGCTGGCCACGCAGTTCCAGAAGCGCAACAAGGCCAACCAGTTCAAGGACAAGCGTCTCGGCGAGCAGGATGCTAGTCTGTCGCTGGAAGACAAGATGATCGCGCGTTTCCAGGCCGAGCGCAAGCGCAAGATGCGCAATGCGCAGGCGTTCGCGCTGAATGACTCGGACCGCGATTCGGACGAGGAAGGCGGCGACGAGCTGTTCCTGACGCACAAGGGCTCCAAGATCACGGACGACTATGACCAGATGAACGACTTTGAGCCGGATGACGAGGACGACCGCGACCGCCAGTTGGACAAGGAGATCGTGGAGCGCCTGCACTTCGGTGGCGGCACGGGCGCGGCGGCCAACAGTGACGACCCGGAGCACAAGAAGTCGCACAAGGAGATCATGCAGGAGGTCATGATGAAGTCCAAGATGTTCAAGGCCGAGCGCCAGAAGAACAAGGCCAACCAGGACGACGAGACGGAGAACCTGGACAAGGGCTTCTCGGACATCCGCAACCTGCTCGAGTTCCGCCCGACCCGTGCGAACGGCAAGGAGGTCGTGGAGAAGACCCCGATGGATGAGTTCGACAAGCTCACGCGCGAGTTCGCGTTCGAGGCCAAGGCCAAGGCCACGGAGCGACGCATGTCGCCGGAAGAAGCGGCCACCAAGGAGCACGACCGTTTGGCAGAGCTGGAGCGCAAGCGCGTGGCTCGTATGAATGGCGAGGACCCGGACGAGGACGAAGACGACCACAAGGGCAAGAAGGGCAAGAAGGGCAAGAAGGACAAGAAGGACAAGAAGAGCGACAAGAAGAAGGCGCCGCAGCTCATCCTGATGCCACCGACTGACGACGATCTGCAGGACGGATACCAGGTCGACCAGCAATTTGCCCAGGATGTCGAGGAGCAGGAAGAAGGCGAAGGCGAAGACGTCGAAGAAGGCGAAGAAGAGGTCGAGGAGGAGGACGAAGAGGACGAAGATGACTCGGAAGCCGACTCGGATGACGACGAGGACGCTGAAAAGGAGGACGAAGACGCTGCCTCCGAAGAAGGTGACGAGGATGACGAGATGAACGAAGATGAAGATGTCGCTGCCGACCGACAGCTTGCTGCCCAAGAGCTCCCGTTCGTGTTCCCGTGCCCCGAGACGCCCGAAGACCTCGGCGCTCTATTTAAGAAGCACGCGAAGGGCTCGTCAGCGAACCGATCGCTGATCATCGAACGTATCTACATGTACTACTCGCCGCGCCTGAGCGTTGAGAACCAAAACAAGATGAAGAGCTTCTACGCCATCCTCATCCGCCAGTTCCTTAAGTGGAGCAGCCAGTACGCGATCCACAAGGACGACGTAAGTACCTCTGATCCTTGTGCTTGTTGGCTGGACTCGATGGACTGACTCGTCTCCCTTGTAGCTGGATGCGTTGGGCAAGCACTTGTTCACTCTGGCTCAGCAGATGGCCGACTCGGCCGCCGTGATCGTCCGTGAGCTGCTGATCAACTTGTACAAGCGCCTGCGCAGCTCCAAGACGGTGTCCAAGTGGCCCTCGCTTGCGGAGCTCATGCTGTTTAAGGTGCTCACGCAGATCTTCCCGACGTCCGATCTGCGCCATAACGTGATCTCGCCCATGGAAACGCTGCTGGGTGAAGCGCTGGCGCTGGGCACGGTCTCGAGCCCGCAGGAGGCCACGCAGGCGCTGTTCGCAGTCACGCTCGTGCTCCACATCACCAGGGAGAAGAAGCGCTTCACGCCCGAAGTCCTGATCGCCCTGAGGAAGATCCTGCGCGCCTTCCTGACGCCGTCGTTGGAGGACTCGCACTGGCTGCACGACCAGATCAAGGAGGTCGATGCCAGCGCCGAGCTTCCGGCTCTGGCGCTGACGGAGGCGTCCTCGGCCTCTGCGGCCTCGGTGCTGCGTGCTACGTGCAAGGCCGTGGAGGTTGCAGCTGCGCAGTACGCGCTGCTGCCATCGTTCGACGAGCTGTTCCACCCGATCTACCTGCTTCTGCACGAGATCACTCGCGTGTTCTTCAAGGGCACCAACGTGCAGGTGAACACTACGATCGCCACGCTGCACGAGCTGCTGGCTGCCTGCTGGGACGCGCGGCGCCCGCTGCGTCTGCAGAGCTTCGCGCCGTCGGTGCTGCCGACGTTCGCGCCCAAGTTCGAAGAGAACTACACGGTGCGCAAGGACAAGACCGCCGACAAGGAGAAGGCCCAGATGAAGCAGCTCACGCGCCAGGTCAAGCGCGCCCGCAAGGGCGCTGCACGCGAACTGCGTCGCGATGCCGAGTTCCTGGCCCGCGAGAAGCAGGTCGAGGAGACGACGCGCGTTACGGACAAGCGCGAGAAGCAGAAGGAGATCTGGCGATGGCTGGAAGAGCAGAACGCCACGTTCAACGAGCAGGCCAAGAAGGGCGGCAACATGCTCAAGGGCGGTGGCTCGGGCCCGGCCAAGAACCGACGCACGAAGAAGAGAGATTAGACGCAGTAATGACAAATGTAGCCAATGGATTTTTGAAATCAAACGCCATGGAAGACCGCTCGATTGACATCGCGCACAGATCGATTGACCAATATCCAGGGCAATGGCTCTCTCATGTTTCTCTCTGAGGCTACGTGCTCAAGTCTCTAGTGGCGGCATTGATGGGCAAACGATCGATCCATGTTTGGTTTACTTCTTGGCCTCGCGGTCCTTCTTGGGGATGCTCTTGATGCCGTACGTGCGCGTGGGCGGCATGGGCAGGATGTTGGCAATGCCGAGCAGGTGGTTCACGCGGTCCGAGGGTTGCGCGCCCACAGACATCCAGTAGTGCACGCGCTCGCTGTTCACGCGCAGTTCCTTGACGCCATCGGCGGCGGCGATCGGGTTGTACGTGCCGACCTGAATGACACACGCACGCATGCGTCACTACGGAGCTCAAGCAAAGCGCAGACAGCAGCAGGTACGTACGATCTCGAGGTGCTTGCCATCACGCGGCGCGCGGGCGTCCGCCGCCACGATGCGGTAGAACGGGAGGTCCTTGCGGCCCCATCGAGCCAGCCGTAATCTCACGACCATGATAACCCGCTTGTCTTTGGGGCTTGCTTCTGGGGCAATGCAATCCACTGGAGGGGCTCTCGCACCATTGACTGATAGCACCTGGAATTGGCATCTGACTCGATATATACACCTTGACTTGGTAAGAACATATTGTCCTAATGTAGGTATTTGTACTATTATAGCATAGAGTATTTTAGGACTGGACAACAATCGGCGTCGTCTGCGACGTTTGGGAATATCCACTCTCGTTCTCTCGCTCTCTCCGACGTGATCTCATGGCTTCGAACTGCACTGCGAGGGAGCGGGTTTTACTACGCAGCAGATGCCAACCGCTTCGTTGTTCGATCGACATTTCTTTCGTGGGGCGCGGCCTAGTTTTACGGCCAGCGAGACTAGGCGAACGAACGAATGGGCGCGAGTGTCTAAGGATACGTGATTCAAGCTGTCTAACGTGTTAAATGCGAATACTAGGATCTTAGGCAGCCTTCTCAATGAACGCCTTAATGCTGGCCAGCATCTCGCTCTTGACCGACTCTGGCACGGAAGCTGCGACACCAAGACAGTATGATTGTTCAGTCGTACGCACCATCAAGCAGGAATGGATTGCAGTCAAGACAAGCCCAGACACGCAGGGCCAGCCATGGCTCTTTCTGCCTACCGCGTCCTTTCGGCGTGATCTCCTCGATCAAATCTTCCACCGTGACCTGATCGATGCCCTTGTTGCGGATCACCTCTGCGCACACAAGAACGCCAGTCAGCGACCCTCTTCCGACACACAAAGCATCGGCAGTGATGTGTCTTAGACCATACCCTTGCAGTGCAACTTCATCTCGTCGCGCCAGCCGCACTCGATGAGCTTGTGGCGAAGCAGCTCTTTCAGCCGCTCCTTCTCGCCGGACTGGATGAGCTTCTCACTGATTTTCTCCTTCACGAGTTCATCGCGACGCTTGCGATCAGCGAACGTCCTTTAGGGCACCGTATACACATAGAGAGCCATGAGATCCACGCCTTCCACAAAGAGAGCGCGCGCTCTCACTCACTCCTCCATGACCTTGCTTTGGTGTGTCCGTTGGAAAGCTCTTTTGCTCCAAATTAACGTGGCCCACCTTAATTTGGGTTCCCATTGCCTCACTCCAGATGGGCCAACCCAGCTGTGGCCTGACCTGTGAGAACGCATACCATGAAACAGTGCTGAACTTTCTTTGAACCTTTTATAATCCGATACCCTCTCCAAGTCGATCCTGTGCCACAGTCTCGGCCTTTTGCAATAGAGCGGCCGTTTCGAAAGAGCACGCCACGCACTGGGTATTGGGCAAGGGCTAGGGGTTTCATCAGTGACTGAATTGCAAACGTTTGTGTCCTTCTCTTGTCCGCCCGTGCATAGTCCCCCCCTCCGGAAAGCAATTGCAAGCCCATTGCCCGCGCGTCGATCGGTCGTCGCGACGCGTTGCCGAAGAGAGCGGAACCCCTCAACTCCACACACGCGTATACACGCATACACGCAGGCCCGCGCTGTTGCTGGTTGTTCAGTCGCCGATCCACACTAGAGAGAGAGAGAGCACCATGGAGCCGCTGCAGCTGCCCAAGCTGACCCTGAACATCGGCCCCATCCTCGGCCCGTCGACCGTCGGATCGCAGCCGCGGTTCCTCGAGCCCGTCGAGGCGCCCACGTTCCCGTTCACCACGCCGTCCTGGTACGTTGCGCGCGTGTGTGACATTGGAGATGCCATGCAGGCAGCACTGACGGATTGGCGTCTGTCTGTCACAGGTGTCTGCAGGACAAACCGCGCGCAATCTCGCTGCTGGACGTGTTCAAAGACCACGAGCTGCTCACGACGGTAACGAGCATGTGTCTGTGTTCATGCAATTGAGGCCTGTGCTGACGTGTTGTGGCTTCTTTAGCACAACGTCTCGCAGAAGTCCTTCTACCTGATCGGGCGCAATGCCGCCATCTGCGAGATCGTGCTGAGCCACTGCTCCATCTCCAGGTAAGAGCGCACCCCTTCGTCCTCTCGTCGCTGCATGGCTAACGCTTGTTGCTCCAGGCTGCACGCCGCGGTGATCCACCACGCGGCCGGAGCGACGTATCTGGTCGATCTGGGCTCGGGCCACGGCACGCTCGTTGACGGCGTGCCGCTTCAGCCGCTGCGTCCGACGCTGATCGCCAACGGCTCCATGATCAAGTACGTGGCGACGCCTCTGCGTCATCCTATTCTTGTCCTCAAGCTGACGGGTCGCTCACTCACTGTCGATAGGTTCGGCGCCTCCTCGCGCTCGTACGCGTTCAAGTCGTTCGCGTCCCGCGAGCAGATCGTGGAGTTGGTGGAGTCGCGACTCGGCCTGGACGCCGAGGAGCTCGAGCTACAGAAGAACACGATGCTAAACCAGGCGCTGTCCTACCGGCTCGAGCTCTCGCCGCGCATGCAGCAGGACGAGACAATGCCGTTCCCGAACCACCGGCTCACAGACGAAGACATCGTGTACGGCTTCCCGAGCCAGCGCAAGAGCAGCGCCGATGACCTGCCGTCCATGCTGCTGGGCGGCCCCATGTTCCGCCCGGACGAGCCGGCGCGCAAGCGCTCGCGCGGTCAGTCGGCCAATTCGCAGGCCTCGACCGAGAACAGTCTGGGCGACTACGGGCCGTTCCTGCACGATGTGTGCATCGAGGCCGACGAGGAAGCGCCCATCAAGCGCGTGCACTTCAGCTCCAAGGAGCCGGCCGTGATCCCGGAGTTTGTCGGCAGCCGACGGCCGTCCATGGACCAGATGAGCGACAGCAGCGCAGGCAGCAGCAATCTGAGCCAGGAACTGGTCGACCGGTCTGTGGCGATCAACACCAGCACGTGAACGCGCCCGTCCTCCGTCAGTGTCGACGACGAGCTATGAGCGGAGCTTGACCGCAGGATGAGGAGACGGCGCCGCCATCCTCCAATTTTGAAACGAGCCCCGGCAGCAGGCACAGACAGTAGGCAGCCGCCGCTGTCATCCTCCTCTGTTTCCATCGCTGCCGATAGGAGCGATATCCTGTGCTGCGCTGTCGCCAACGGACAGCTCGTCGTCGTCGTGTGTATTTCCTGTAGATGCGTGGATAGAAATTGCCCCCAAGTTCCCTAATTTAAACGCCGGGCGGCGCCGGAAGGAATGGCGTCGTCTCCGTAAACGGTCCTCAATAGTCAGTCATGAAAGCCCAATCTCCATTCTCTCTCTCGTTAATCACTTGCGTGTGATGGCGCTCAGCAGCCGCGCGTCCTTGGCCAGCAGATCGTACACCCGCAGCGCCTCATAGCCCTGCGTCACCAGGCGCGCGCACTTGGGCTCGCTGGTCTCGTCGCGTCGCAAGCGGATCAGCTCCCTTGCGTTGTACTGTAGCTTGCGGCCCACACTGCGCTCCGGGAACGCGCGCGCCTGCCGCAGCACGGACCGGTACAGCGCCAGCACCTCCCGTCTGCCCTGCGCCGCCATTACTTGGTGGGTACGGGACGCGTGATAGCAACTGCGGCTGGGGGCGCGAGGGGAACACGTTTCTGATTGGCTGGGATGGATGACAGACGCGATCTGATTGGCTCTGAGCGCCCAGCTAGCTGCAGGGCCCCTAACCGCGCATTTCTTTAGCGAGCTTTCCTTCCTTTCTCTTTGAAGTGGCTCATTCGCCAATTGGAGAGCTACGTACGATGGGAGTCGGCCGGATCGCGACGCTGCTGCTGCTTGTGGCAGTGCTGCTTCAGGGAGAGACGGAGGCCAGACGCAGCGTGTTCAAGCGCTCGTTCAGCTGGGAGGCGCGGCTCTCGGGTGATGTGGCCATGGGCAGCGACTCGAGCGCGCGCCACGCGCGGCACCTCGTGCACGCCAACGTCTGGGCCACCATGTCGACCATCTCGGTCCAGTTCCACGGCATCCCGTACGGCAACATCGTCTCGTTTAGTGGTGAGTCGCTGCTGGTGCTGGAATACTGTATGTGGTCGTGCTGATCATGGTGCTTACTTAGACGGCATCGGCTCTGCGCCGGAAGCGTCCACGGGCAAGCTGTTCTTCTACCTCACATCCATGGACCCGACGGCGACGGATCTGGCGGCCAACCCGAACGCGACCGTGACCATCTCCAAGGCGCAGGAAGGCCCGTGCACAATGGACGTGGAGGACCCGACGTGCTGGCGCCTGACGCTCGTGGGCTCCGTGGCGCCCGTGGACACAGCCAACGTCGAGTACGCGGAGAAGGTCTTGTTCTCCAAGTGAGTGTGCATCCAGTAGCTGCATTTGCTCTGCTGTGGCTTTCCCTAATGGCAACATATCTTGTGATTCCATAGGCATCCGGAGATGAAGTGGTGGCCCAAGAACCACGGCTTCGCGCCCTACGTGCTCACGCTGGAGCACATCGTGCTGCTGGACTTCTACGGCGGCGCCAAGCACGTGCCCGTGGCCGAGTACTACGCCATCAAGCTCTGAGTGTGCTCTCTCATTTTAATTTTGAATCCAACGTCTTGTTCTCTCCTCCCGTTTCGGTCTCTGAACTCACACAAAGCGTCCAATCGAAGGCAACGCGTTCTTCAATGGCGATTCACTTATGATACGCCAAGCGACTTGAATGGATCCAATCAGGCGAGATGTTCTGGACTCTACATGGCCAAGTGGATGCAAGTGGCTTCTCCGGTCGAATGAACGCGGCAACCGGCGAATGTCGTAAGCGTGCGACTGTGAAAAGCAGCGATCAATGGCTCCTTTGTCACCAGCCTTTATGCCTCGTGGCCTTCCTTGTATGGGCACATGCTCATAGTCACCACCTCGAAGGCTATGACGGGCATTAGCACCGACGCATCGTCTGCGGATTGACTAAGCACTCGCTAACCCGAACATCAAACGAAGGCTGTCGATGTTTAAATTTATAGCTTACAGATCCTTGAAAGCCGATCAAAGGCGGCTCAAATTACTTCTTGCCGCCCTTCTTGCCTCCCTTGGTGCTGGTGGCGGGCGTAGGCGCTTCTTTGGCGGCCGGCTGCTGTTCCTTCTTGCCCTTGGCCGGAGCTTCCGCCTTCTTCTCTGGTATGGGCTTGGCCTGTTGCTGTTGTTGCTGCGGGGCGGCGGTGGCGGCAGAAGTGCTCTTCTTGCGGCCCATGATGGAGTTGATTTAGTGCTTGAGTGCTG
>JAADVQ010000225.1:0-20294 GCA_023335835.1 Elongisporangium senticosum | reverse complement strand
TGGTGCTGGCACAGATCCGCCAGCGTGAACTTGGGCGGCACTGGCTTGGTCAGCAGCTGCGCCAGCGCCCGGCTGATGTGGAACTGGTCCATGATGGTGTCCTGCAGGATCTCGGGCGTCAGGTTCTTACCGTCGCGCGGCTAAAAGCCGTGGTTGGTCAGCATGTTCAGAGCTGCTGGGCACGGACTGCGGTGATACGGTCGATCGCTGCCTGGATCCTGCAGATCTGGTCAGCCCCATGAGGTCGGAAGTATTCGTGCGAAGCCTTCTGCTCTTTAGCTATGAGACATGTACCAAATATAAAGATACATTGTGTGTACCACTTGAGGTTTTATGCGCTTGCGTTTCGCTGGTCAGTTGAAGATCGGATCAGGAAGAAAGAATGACCAAAGTGGTGGTGGTCGGCGGCGGAATCATTGGGCTCACGTCGGCGCTGGCGCTGCTGGAGCAGGGCTTCACGCACGTGCACATCGTGGCCAGGAGTTTCGATGTCACCACGTCGCATCTGGCCGGCGCGCTCTGGATGCCGTTTGCCATGGCGCCAGGCCAAAACACGTACCGACCACGGTAAAGGCGCGGCTCGCATTGCGTTTGTGGAGGGACTCCCCTTTGGCTCATGCGTGCTGCTGCTTCTGCTATAGTAAATGGTGTGAGGAAAGCATGGATTGGCTGCAGAAGCTCTGGCGTGAACACGGAGACGCCGCTGGCATTCATGAGCTGGACGGGTATGAGTTCTTTGAAGGCGGCACGCCGGACGTCGTGCACCCGTACTGGGCGCATGTGGTCAAGGACTTCCGTCTGCTCGACCAAGCGCAAGTGAAAGAGGTCTGTCCGGACGCTGCGCACGGATTCGCGTTCCGCACCATCATCTACACACCCAAGTACGCGCTCTCCTATGCTGGCAAAGGCGTATTGAGCGCCAGTATGCTTATGACCTGATGCGCTGCTTGGCAGGACGTTGATGGATTTGCTGCACCAGAAGATCAAGAAGCTGGGCGGAACCTTTGAGGAGCGCACGGTGGGATCCCTTGGCGACATCAAGAACGCCGATATCGTGGTCAACTGCACTGGTAAGAGTCCTCCTATGTCTGCTGGTGTCTCTCCTCTCTACTGATGCTGCTTTCCCTCTCTGTACTCAGGAATTGCTGCGCGTGAGGTCGTGAGTGACGACACCGTCTTTCCAATCCGCGGGCAGACCATCAAGGTACACTGCTTGCTTCTTGACCGCCGATGGAACCTCCAAATGCTCATGATTGTTCGTTAAACTGGCAGATCTTCAATCCCAAGATCAAGCGCTTCATTTCTCTCATCAGCGGGGAAACCCACACGTACATCCTTCCGCGTCCCAACGGAGAGATCGTTATCGGCGGCACTGCTCAGGACCACAACTGGAGCGTCGAGACCGACCAAAATGACGTGAGTGGCATCTGGGAGCGCGCCAGCCGCCTCATGCCCGAGATCCGTGGGAGTAAGATGATCGGACCTGCCGCTGGATTGCGTCCGCAACGAACCCAAGGCGTGCGCTTGGAGATCGACCCTGTGCGCACGAGCTCTGGAGCTGTGGTGATCCACAACTATGGTCACTCGGGTTCTGGCCACACTCTGCAGTGGGGTTGCGCTCTGGACGTCGTTCGTCTGGCCAAGCAGCACGCGACTGAGGGATCCAGCCGTCTCTAGAAGCTCAGAAAAGGTCAGGAGAAAGCATTTGAATGATTCGTGAGTGATTTTTGTGGTATTATCTACAAGTCGTCCTGCATCACAAACTCCAGGTGCTCGTACGCAGCGCGCTGCATCTCCTGCGTGATGCGCAGCTTTTCCAGCAGCTGCACTTCCTCAGCCTCCATTTGCTGGATCTTCTTCTCCGACATGAGCTAGTATAGACAAGAGCAAACGTATTCAGAACATGACAAAGGCACCAAGTACTGAGCCACAACAACAGCGCACCTTCTTCTGGTGCTCTTGCGCGAGATTTTCTCGAGCATTCCGGATGAGCTCCTTCTGCTGGTTCTTCTTCAGAATGTCACGACGCTTGAGCGCGATCTTCTCCTGCGCCCGAAGCTCTCTCGATCTTTCGGCGAGTGAATACTGGTGCATCTCGCGCTTGTGCTGGATCTTGGCCAGATTCGCCACCCGCTGGTTGCGCGTCTCCTGCACCAGCTGCGCTCGTTGCGAGGTGATCATGGACAGGTTCTGGTTACGGCGCTCGCGAGACGTGGACGATATTTGGTCTAGATATCAAGCGAGTGGTGAGTGACAAGCGAAGATTTGAGTTGTAGCAGGAGCGAAACCTACTGTTGTAATCGCACGCGCTTCTAATTTCGTTCTGCAGCTGCTCGTATGCGCGCTGCTTGGCCCTTTGGTGCTCCACGTTTCGTTTCTTCACGGCCTCGATCTCTTTGGCTCGACGATTCGCCTCCTCGATTCTCTTTTGAGCCTTCGCGTCCTCCGAACGTAAGTGCGCAAGACGGTTCTCCAGCAGCCGCTCGTCGGCTTGAACGCACTTGCGCTGGTTCTTGGCATCCAACATGTCGCTCTGCAGCTGGCAAATAGACTCCTCATGGGCATTAGTACGTGGAGAGGTCACACTCGTCGAAGCTGACGCCTGGGTCTGCGGAGTCTCGATATCGTCTGCATTTTCTTCAAACCACTCGAGAAACGTCAGCTAAACAAGTAAGACGTGTTAGTAAATCATACAGAAAGTGATCCAAAGACCCTTTCGTACCTTGGAGATCTCGCCGGTCGCATTGGGATCCATATCGTCGAGTGCGCGGTCCAAGATTCGCGGTGCAGCATTGAAACCCATGTCCAGAAGTAAACTACCCAAGTGCTCCGTTCCGAAAGCTCTGCATCATTCATGTAGCGACATGAGGCATCAGCCACCAAGCGCGAGTGAAAGAAAAGCACAGTACCCATCGCCAAGGTCGTAGCGGGAGAAGAGCGCGTCGAAGTGCGGGGTCTCGCTTTCTTCGTTGGGCACCTCAGCGTCGCGCAACTCGTTCGAGGGCCCTCCCATGTCATCCTCCCCGTTATCCGACATGGTGAAAGCTGAAATCACCAAGTGCCAATCGAGGTTGCAGCTCGTGCAATCCACTGGCACAAAAATAGCAGCAATCCAAACCGAAATATAGCAGCCACTCACGGCAAAGCAGTCGAAAATTGTCACCCAATGGTCACGCTAAAGCAGTAGTTGCCATTGACTCAGGTATTACCTGCTGATTCTAGTTGCTGGTTGGGCGCCAGATCGCGTCCGACATCTTGGCTACGTCGACCATCTCAGCGCCATCATGCACGCGTAGGATGTCGCATCCCTGGGAGATCGCAGCGCAGCAGGTGGCGGAGGTGCCCCAACTGCGGTCCTTTGGGTCTGGTCGACCGCAGATCTCTCCAATAAAGCCCTTGCGAGAGCTGCCGACCTGATCATGCAGTAAAGAACAATAGATGATGAGAAGATGCGGTCGGAATCAGTCGTCGATGCTGTCAAACATACCAGCAATGGCAGGCCGTGGCAGGACGCCTTGACCTCCGAGAGTCTCCGCAACAGTTCAAGGTTCAATGGTCGGCCCTTGGCAAAGCCGATGCCAGGATCCACCACGATGTTCCATCGGAAAATGCCAGCGCTGATCGCAGCTTGGACTCGCTCCTGCAGCACACTGGAGACATCCTGGACCACGTCGTCATAGTCCTAATTGAAGAATATTGTCAGCAACTGTTGAATTCAAGCACTAAGCAACAATTGATTCACCTTGAGCTTGGTCATGGTCTGCGGTGTCCCTCGCATGTGCATCATCACCAACTGCTCCATGCATCAAAAGTTTGTCAGAGCCATGCATCAGGTTCGTAATACCTCCAAATACCCGTACCGGAACTCTCAGTTTGGCCACAGTAGACAGCATTTCAGGGTCCTTGAGCCCAGCGGAGATGTCGTTCACGACGTTTGCCCCAGCCTTGATCGCTTCCAGTGCCACCTGCGCCTTTGTGGTGTCGATCGAGATGGAGATTTCGCTCTGCTCTCGAATCCCCTTGATCACAGGCAGCACGCGAGAGAGCTCTTCTTCCACCGTCACTGGCGCTGCGCCAGGGCGGCTCGACTCACCACCAATGTCGATGATATCAACTCCATTGCGCTCCATCTCCAGAGCCTTTGCCACTGTAACGTCGATAGTCTCGAGGTCAGCACCGTCGCTGAAGCTATCGGGCGTGACGTTGATGATGCCCATGACGTAGGTCTTGCTTCCCAGCAGCCACGGCTCCTGCTTGTGCACAGGCAGTATGGCCACTGGCTCTACCCATTGCTGTTGCTGCTGCCTCAATCGCTCATAGAGCGTCTTTGTATCGGCCTTGAGCACTGGATGCACAAAGTCTGCACGAGTGGCGATCGGATGAGTGGCCAAAACGCAGCAGTTGATACAGGAGCTCTGGCAGGTCACTCACCTGGTGCCAGATCCGACAGAGGCGCGAGCACAAAGTCTCGCTCGTGGATGCGCTCGTGCGGGATGATGAGCGGCCCTTCGCTTGTCTCGGTGGTCATGGCCAGGTCTTCGTAGTACAGAATGTCCACATCGATGAGTCGAGGTCCCCATCTACAGACAGCGTCATAAGCTCACGACCTAGAGTCAGGCAACAGCAGTAGCAGGTCGTACCGGATGGACTTGACGCGTCCGATCTCTCGCTCGATGGTCTTGAAGGCGCCCAGCAGCTCCTCCGGCACCAGGCGCGTCTGCAGTTCCACCACCAGATTGAAGAACGCCGGCTGGTCCTCCACGTACTGCGGCGCCGTGCAGTAGAGACGCGACGTGTTGACCACCGGCCCAGCCAGTTCTGTCAGCATGTCGATGGCGGCCTCCAGGTTCGACAGCTTGTCGCCCAGATTCGTGCCCAGCGCCGCGAACACTCGGCGCATGGTCGTCGTCGCTCCTTGCTGCGCCATTTGATGCAATGGAGACATAACCTTATCTTAGGATATGTAGTGGATTAGTGTGGTGTACATTATGTGAGAGCCATTCAGCCAGCTGCAGTTAAATGCGATTCGGAGCCAAGCGGGGCTAAATGGCGCCTGGTACGACTGAGAGCTCGTGATGCCTCTCAGGCCTGCGTGACGACGCGCTCACAGTCCTCTTGTCTGCTCTGTGGCGATGCGTAGCACTGGATCCGGCCGACCTGTACCTGGTCCGCGGCTCGCAGAACAGTGAGTGCTGCTCTCTCGTTATCTCTTACTGTAGCTGCTCGCTTATGCGGTTGCTTCTGCCTTCGCTGCTGCCTAACGATCGACAGTCGAGTCGGATGGCGTCCAGTACCATGAGCTCATGAAGGACTACGACCTGGAGGCACCGTATGCCAAGCTCGCGGGGACCAAACTGCCCACAACCTACCACCACTTGCTGCGCGGCGTGGGTGACAAGGCAACGGCCAAGGTGGAGGCCGCTGCGCCCGGCGGGTCGCTGCTGTCGCTGCTACAAGGCGTCCCGTTCGATCGGCCGATCGAGACGCTGCCGGATGCGACGCTGAAGAGCGCGCTACAGCTGCCGCCAGCCAGTAAGCTCGGTCCTGTGCTCCACCCGCTCAAAGATCGTACGTCGGGAGTCTACTTCAAATGCAACGAAAGCAGTGGCTGATTCGTGTTCGCTTCTCTGTTGACCCAGACAAATCGCAGGGACTGATCCACGCGCCTCCGCCGACGCACAAGGAGAAGCAGGTGCTGGACGAGAAGCTCAAGGGCAAAGCCAAGGACGAGCACGACCGCAAGGAGAAGAAGGACAAAAAGAAGAAGAAGCGCGAGCGCGAGGATGCGGCCGTGCTGCAAAGTCTGCTGGCGCCGCTGGTCACGGAGCTGAGAGGGCTCACGTGGGCCGGCTGGATCGTGAGCGGCAAGGCCGGCAATCCGTTCATTCAGGTTTGGAACCATCAGCAGTCGTCAGTTCTCCCTTCTTCTCTTGGACATGCTGAGCTCATGGAATCGTCGTCTGCTGTGCTAGAAAATCACACGCGACAACTGCAAGCGCTTGGGCGTGCCGAACTACTTTGACTTCGTCAAGGAGCCCATGGACCTGACGCGCATGAAGGTTCGCTATGGCTGCCGTTGTTATGATCTCAATCTCTGTATATTGACTCGCTCTCTTTCTCTGCGTCATGAAGGAGAAAGTGGAAAAGGCCGAGTACTCGCGCATCGACCAGTTCACGACGGACATCAAGCTCATGGTGGCCAACGCCAAGACGTTCAACCGCGTGGGTGAGCCCGTGCACCAAATGGCGATCGAGCTGGAGCAGCTGTACGAGTCCAAGCTTGCGGGCTACCGCGCCACCCTCGATGAGCTCCAGCAGGAGCGCAAGAAGCGCAAGAAGGAGAAGAAGAAGAAGAAGGACAAGAAGAAGGACAAGTGAGTACGTTTGCACTCTCGTTAATGGATCTATACAGCTAGACGATGCAGGAGAGAGCTTGTCTGTCTTGTGCGTTTCTTGCTCACACCACGAGCTGCCGCCGCACTTCAAAGTCCTCGTCTTCGCCGCCCATCGTAGCGTCCAATGCTGGCGGCACGGGCAGCCACCAGCTCCAGACGTTCCTGCCGCAGTAGACGTGCAGGTTGTACCACAGCGACCGCTTCGCGAGCTCTCCGCGCTGGCTGGTGAGGAACTCGAGCGTCGTCTGGCCGCGTCGCAGCAGCCAGAGATGGAAGCAGAAGTAGCCGGCCAGCACACTGCCGACCACGATGGACAGCAGCCATCCCAGCTGCAGCCAGGACGTGGCCGTGGTCTGCACGGCTGGCGCGTCGCTGCCCCAGAGAGGCGCCCAGAGCATGGAGTTGAACAACAGTGTGCACGCGGACGTGTACAGCAGGAACAGCAGGAAGTACTTCTTGTTGTTCCAGCCCACACAATTGCTGGTCCAGGGACAGTGGTGGTCCATGCGGTATACGCAGCGGCCGCACACGGAGCAGTGGTGCACGAAGCGCGGCTTCCAGGCGTCGCAGCGCTCGCAGTAGCGCGCGTTCGGGTCGTTCTCTGGGTCGAACGCGGCGGCCGAGACCAGCGTCGGATCGCGCACGCGCGTGTCCAGCGGCCGACGGGCTCGTGGCTGGACGGAGACCGAGAGCACGAAGCTCCAGAGCATGAGCGCCAGCGTCACGAGGTATGCCGCGTTGAGCGCCCTGGACGTGCGGTGCGCCAGTAGCGCGATCCACGTGGCGGTCTTGAGTACCATCAGCAGCACGGCCAGGCCGAACGCCCAGCGGCTCCTCATCCTCTCTCTGACTTATATCAGATATGGAATCTTCCTCTACAAGAGCAATAGCGAGATCGGAATCTTTCTCTACAAGAGCAACTGTTATGATCTGATACGAAAATGTGCGTTTCCCATTTGGTATCTCAATAGGTGAGGACCGGCTACTACTGTACGTCGTTAAGAATCCTACGGATATTGGTCGCTGCTATTAGGCACGTGGCGCAGATTTCTCATTGCGCTGGCGCGGCTGGTACTGCGTGCGTTCCGAGCGTGGCTGACGCTCGTCCTTGGAGCGATACACGTTGGTGTTTTCGTCGTTGGGATTGCGCTGGACACGCGGACGGCGGGGCTTGCTTCCTGGCGCAGACTTGGCAGTTCCTTCAGTGCCATTGTTGCTGCTGTTGTTGCTATTGTTACTATTGGACTGCTGCTTCCATCGGGTTCCCGAGGTACGACGACGTGGCTGCTGCTGCGACAGGTTGTTGTCATCCGAGTTGGCGTCGGGACTAGTAGTGCGCGACTTGGACCGGTTCCACGCAGACTTGCGACCCGAAGACGCACGCTTGGTCTTGCTTCTTCCGTCCTCGTTGACTGACTTGGGAGCCTCGTTAGACTGGTTATCAGCGGTCTCTGGTTCCTCTACGGGCGTCTCAATCTCCTCGGGGCCATCAGCATGGAGAGTTTCCTTGTCGTCAGTGACGTCCACATCGTCGTCTTCATCGTCGTCACCGTTGACACTCGCGTTCGAATCGGTCGATTCCAGTTGCGAGTCCGTAAAGAAATTGATGTGCGGCAGTTCCTGCACCAGCGGGACGACCATCTCTGCTTGTTCAGCAGCAACAGCGGCGGCAGCATCATGGATCTGCTGCTCCTGCTTCTTGGTCAGATGCTCAACGAGATCACGCAAATTGCGGTACGACATGTCACATGCCACGATCTTATCGCTTCGCAGGAGATACTTGCGCGCCTCTTCCAGCGATTCGGCCAGGTTCTCTTCGTACGACAGCTCCGCTGGCGGGCGCGTGTTGCCTAGTAGCACCTTGGCAAAAAAGTCCAAGACCATCGGGATCTCTTTGCCGAGTGTGTTGTACAGATTCACAACATGCAATGTCTTGAGCAGGTCTTCCACGTGTTCAAATGCGTCCAAAGGCTTCTCTTCAGACTTGCTCTCGACGGCCACCGGCGCCTCTGATGAAGCTTCCTCTTTGGTTGTTTCGATTGGAGCAACAGGCTTCTCGACTTCTTTAGTTTCCACAGTGGCAGGAACCGATGAGAGCGCAGCAGCAGCAATGGCAGCAGCTTCTGCCGCCGCAGCTTCGGCAGCTGCAAGCTTCTCGGCGAGCTCCTTCTTACTGGCTTCTTCCTGCAGAAGCAATCAATATGGCGCCACGTAACAGAAACAAAAGCGCTGGTACTAACCTGAAGATAAACTTCGATAAACTGCTCACGAAGACTGTCCATTTCTGCGATCAGCTTCTCCAGCACGGCCTTGGTGCCCACAAGCTCCAACTGCTGCACGTTCAAGATCTATCGCGCATCGCAGCCCCCGATTAGAGCCCATTGCATTCGCTTCCAGCCACTGCAATTGATTGGGCATTTCCATACCTTGCCTTCCTCCGATCGCGCCGTTTCCAGGCTCTTGATCTTCTCCAGCTTCTTCTTGCTTGAGCGCAGCCGCTTGTTCAGAAAGCTCAAGTACGAGTGGTCGATGCTGGCGATCATCATGGCCTGCTCCTCCTCCTTCTTTGCCGTCTCCATGGCTGCACGGGCCTTGGCGCTGAGTCGCTTGCTGCTCGCTCGCTTGATCAGAGTCAGTGGTGGCGATGCGTCGGTCTCCTTGGCAACTGCCTCCTCGTCCGTGGCTTCCGCAATGGCTTCGGCTTCGGTAGCGGCCTCTACAGCGACCATAGAGGTCTCCTCCACCTCAGCAGCAGCCGCAGCAGCGACCTCAATGGCCGTGGGCTCCATCGTAAGCGCCGCCGAGTCGATCGCAGTGTCCATTGCGCCGCAGGAACGAGTCGCCGAGTGCGGATTCTCGAAAATGCCGCAAAGCCTTTTCCATTTTTCCCCCTCTCGAAAGATACCGAAACCGGCAACCAGGAATACCGGTAAAAACGACTGTACGGCAACTTGGTGCGTATTTATGGTTTTGTTCTGTTTTATTTTATTTATGGGGGAAATTCGTGAAGGCGGCAAGCGGTAGACGGTAAACGCGGCTGCATCGATTTTGATTTGATTTTGAAACCTTCGATTACCGGTTTCGCGGCTGCATCGTCATCCCACGTGGCGGCTTCCTATTAACCGACTTTTGAGTCGACTTGGCAAGAGCTCCGCATTCACATCCGGATCTGGACCGAGCGCATTGGGAGCGAAGGCGAGGGGGGAACGCTCGGCCATGAACTGCGTCAAGGGCGAGATCCACAATGTGCTCTCCATGATGCGCGTGAACGCGCGGTGGGCCTCCACGGACCGCTTCCGCCACGAGATCCCGGCGTCCACGCAGAGCCCGATGATGCGCGCCTTCAAGCAGCTGCACTACGAGCTGCAAAGCGTCACGGACCTGGCCGACGTGGACACGGTCACGTACCTGCTGCCGTTCATCATGGTGATCGAGTCCGAGAAGACCAGCGGCTTCATCACGGGCGCCGCCATCTCCAGCCTGAACAAGTTCCTGCTCTACGGGCTCATCACGAGCGAGTCACTGCGCGCCGACGTGGCCATCAACCGCATTGCCTGCTGCGTGGCACGCTGCCGCTTCGAGGAGACCCACCGCAACGACGACGAGGCCGTGCTCGTGAAGCTGCTGGAGCTGGTCGAGTACAGCGTGCGCAGCGAAGCCGGCCATCTCATCTCGGGCCCCAACGTCTGGAAGATGGTGCAGCTCTGCTACAGCATCAGCTGTCAGCCGCGCTCCTCGCTGCACCTGTGTCGCGCAGCCGAGAACACGCTGGCGCACCTGATCCTCACAGTCTTCGACCGCATCGACGCCATTGAGCCCAAGGCCTCGATCAACGCAGCGGTACCGGGGAATGCCAAGAAGACCTGCAAGCACCGCGGAACCTCGGACCTGGTGCTGGAGGACGAAAACAGCGAGTTTAACGTGGACGAAGAAGCTATCGAGAACGACGACGACGAGAGCGGAGACGAGATCCAGGAAGACGAGCAGGCGCTGGGCGCCAAGCAGCGCAACGGACCGTACGGCATCCCGCTGCTGGAGCAGATCCTGCACTTTCTGGCCAGCCTGATCTCGCCCACGGCCAACGACGACGCCACCTGTGTGTTCGGCCTGCGGCTGATCAACATCGTGCTGGAGACGGCCGGCACTGGCCTGGGCAGCCACCCGTGCCTCGTGTCCGTGCTGCAGGGCGATCTGTCCAAGTTCCTGCTGCAGAACTCCGAGACGGACGAGCTCGCGATCCTCTCGCTCATCCTGCGCGTGGTGTTCAATCTGTTCAACTCGATCAAGGACCATCTGAAGGTGCAGCTCGAGGTCTTCTTCACCAGCGTGCACATGCGCATCATCGACTCGCGGTCCTGCTCCGACGAGCAAAAGGAGCTGGCGCTCGAGTCCTTGATTGAGTTCTGTCGCGAGCCGGCGCTCATGTTGGATCTGTACATCAACTACGATTGCGATGTCCACTGCACGAACCTGTTTGAAGTGCTCTGCAAGTCACTCGCGCGCAACTGCCAGGCCATGGAGAGCGCCGACGGATCGCTGAATGCGCTCACGCTGCTCTGTCTGGAAGGATTGCTGGCCGTGATTGAGTCCATCGCGCGTCGTTGCCCTCTGAGCACCGCGCCTACCAAGGCTCTTGATGGAGTGCTGTCACTCCAAGGATCGGATCTGGCCAAGTTTGCCGCAGGCGCGACGGCCCCGAATGAGCTGCCGCTGGACGATATCTCGCCCATGTCGTCGGTGCGTGACCTCATGAACATGGTCATGTCTGCGAGCGAATCCGATTCCGACTCGGAGGCAGGCGATGCCCCGGGGGACCAGCTTGCCTGGCTCCACACAGCGCGTGAGCGGACAGCCGAAGTCCTCCAACAGCGCAAGCGAGCCAAGAAGCGCTATGCCCTGGCGGCCGAAAAGTTCAACACGGACCAGAAGAATTGGATCCCGTACTCCCAGCAAATCGGATTGCTGCCGGAGAAGCTGACACCGGAGGCCGTAGCGTCCTTCCTGTTGCACACACCAGGTCTTAACAAGACACTGATCGGTGATTACATTGGCGATGGTCCACCTGAAAAATATCCGTTCAATGCCGCTGTACGCGATGCGTACGTGGCCATGTTCGATTTCCGAGACTCAGCGTCTCTAGATGAAGGTCTTCGCGAGTTCCTGGCCAAGTTCCGATTGCCTGGCGAAGCGCAAAAGATCGATCGCATGATGGAAGCCTTTTCAAAGCAATTCTACATGCAGTCGGTTGGCTCCGGCCCCTTGAATGACGCCGACGCCGCCTACGTTCTGGCATTCAGTATCATTATGCTGAACACAGATCTCCACTCAGAGCACATTGCAAAGAAGATGAGTTTGGAGGAGTTTATCCGTAACAATCGCGGCATTAACGCCGGACAAGACCTTCCGCCAGAGTATCTGACGCGCCTGTACCACAATATTCAAGAATGCCAGATCCAGATGCAGCACGACGTGTCCGACTTCATGGACGCTTCGTTTTCAGCGGTCGACCGGTATTCGACACAATGGGATGGCGTGCTTAAGCGACAAGAGAACGTTGTCGGTGCAAGTTTCACGTCCAACTCGAGCATTCTGAAGCTGCATGCTGGACTGTACGAGAAGGACATGTTCAACTTGATCTCGGAGACCACGATCCAAAGTATATTATTGGCATTTGAGAAAACCTGCGACCGGACGAATATGGAACGAGCGCTCGAAGGACTGAGCAACTGCGCGCGGATTGCGTTGTACTACGACATGAGTGACCTCTTCAACAAGATCATGGGCTCACTGTCGTCCTACTTCCTCACCTTTGCGCACGGCATTCTGAGTGGTGAGAGAGTGTATTTGCCTCCGAGCTCCGGTGCAGCATTGAAGCGACCGATGTCTTCCTACTCAATGAAGGCAAACACCAGCGCAGATCCTCGCTCAAGAAGTGCCAGCAGCGACATGGCTGGTGGCCACCTTCAGGACCATTCCTTAGGATCTGAAGGCCTCACAAGCAGTGCCATGCTGGCCATTGAGGAAGATCGCGTCAAGGGTGCCCGCACACGACGCGCGCTGCTTTCACTCAAGGTGCTGTTCCAATTTGTGCAGAATCGTCATGGAGCTTTCCGCAAGGGATGGGCAAACGTTGTCGAATGTGTACTCATGTTCAATGAGCTGGATGTCGTACCGACGTCGCTGGTGGAAATGGACGACTTTGTGGACTCCCGCGGAGTCCCGTTGCCTCCAATCCAAGGAGCTGGTGCTTCATCCGTCAGCTCGTCACCCAAGGCAGCTCAGTCCTCTGCAGGTGCGCTAGGCGGTGCCACGGGGCTGTCGGGTAAGACCCGCGAACGATCTCGACGTCTCGCAGAGCGTCAGGCGGCGCTGCGTAGCCGCATGAAAAGCATGAGTCAAGGAAGTCACGGGTACTCCAACAACGTCAATGGTGGGGCCCCTGGATCAAGTGGCTCGCTTTGGGATTCGTTGTCGTCGTATCTGTGGGCCGAAGACGAAAAAGTGGACGAGAGTTTCTCGGCTGTGAACAAGATGCTGCGAGAAGAGGTCGTGAAACTTGGCGACGGACTGCTGGAGAAAGAAAACTGGTTGCGCATGGCGCGAAAGCTGCAGGAAAAATCGCTCATGAGTCTTCTGGAAACTCTGCTGGCGTGCCGTGACCCTTTCAAGTGCATTTTGCAGCCATCCAACGGAGGTGTGGATGCCATGCTCCAAGAAAACGCCATCTTGGTGCTCGAGTTGAGCGTGGACGTCATTCTTGTCAATGCTCATCGCATTTTGCCCCTTAATCTGTGGGACTCCTTCCACATGTACGCCAAGCGTATCCTGTCGACACCGCTTAACGAGCTGCATATGCAAGGTCTGGTTGAGCGTGTCGTGGTACACATCCTTCGTGTGAGCATCCGTCTGTTCCACGATGACAAGCTCCGTCCAAAGCTCATGACTACGCTGGATCTGCTCATGACAATGGATGAGGACATGTACAAGGCTCTTGGTGACCGTCTAGCTTCGGGTATCAACATGCTGCTCAAGGCCAATCTCGTGTACATGCACGATTTCCACGACTGGCATGTGCTGTTGAGCATTCTAGAGAATGTGGTTGAGTACAAGAACGCGCGTGTGTTCTGCTGGGAGAGTGTTAATTTGCTGGCTGAAGGCGGTCACTTGAACGATGAGAACGTGACGCTCTGGATCGCGATCTGTTTGCGCTTTGTGCGACATCGAACACCGTATTCGGTGGACGCGCTTCGTCTGCTGCAAGGTCTCGCCAACAGCGATAGCGCCTACCGAATGGATGGAAAGGTTTGGCTCGAGGTCATGCGAGTGATGCTCAGCTATCTGAACGATGACCGCGCTCCGATCGCTAAGACAGCGTGGGAATGCCTGCACAACTCTCTGTTGCAGCCCGGAGTGCCTGTTGCCAAGGATACGTGGCAAACCTGCTTCGAGGAAGTCATTTTCGCGTTTGATGACCAAGTGAACGAAGGTATTTGGCGCCACTCGAAGGACGCATCGCTTTACAGTGTAACGCTGCTGTCCAAGACGTTCCTGCATAATCTGAACGTGCTCATGGAGTTGCCTCACTTCCGCGAGCTCTGGCTGAATGTGCTTCGGCGTCTTGCCAACAAGCTTGCGATTGTGAGCGCACCGAGTCCGCCGCCTCCTGGCGCTCCGCACGTCTCGTCCAATGCGATCGTCGTGTTTGAGACCACGCTGCAGTCGCTGTACAATCTGCTGCTGGTGCTCAAGGCGGAAGAGATTCTGGAGCGAGTGAGCAACGAAGAAACGGGGCAGACCTTGCTGGATGAAAGCTCGGCGCTTATCGAAGAAGTGTGCCCGCATGTCAAGGATCAGCTGGGTTTGGTGCCTCCGCCGCCCCCGCCAGCACCGGTTGCTGCGGAAGAATCAAACAATGATCCCGTTGCGATTGAAGGCGAGCATGCCAACGAGGCATCAGCTGACGCAGCTTTCTCCTTGCAGATCGAAACAGCTTCCGAATCAGCGAAGGAGACCACCACCACGTCACCCCACGTGATGGAAACAGTAGTGCAGCCCGAAGGCACAGTCGGTGTCAGAGTAGACGGAATCTTCGTGGACGAGATCACCGAGTCCGTCTAATTGCGTTCGTATAGACAATGACAAAAAACATGGCGTTTGCATTCAGAAATGCCCAGAACCAAACGACACAAAGGGGCTATTTTGCTTTACTGCTCCACGACGGACCACACAACTACAGGACTGTACTCTTTCCTATCGCTCTCCGTCTCTTGCTGCAATTGAAGGAAGGATGACCAAAGAAATGCCTAGTTTCTGCGCTCAGGGGAGCTCTTCTTACGCTTGGAGTGCTGCTTCTGCAGCTTAGTGAGCATGGAGTTCGTGATTTTGATGGACAGAGCTTTCGGCAACAGCGCGTCGGGGGAGAGAAGCTGCTTGGACTGGCCCCCAAACGTATTGAGGAACTGCATGACCTCGTCAATGGGTTTATTCGCGATGGAAGGTTCGGACACTTGCAGCACAGCCAGTGCAACGCGTTGCATGATCTTCCAGTTGTTCTCCATGAGGAACATGTCCCAGATGCGGTCGAGCGTCTCCCGCGGCAGCGCGTTTAAATACAGGAACAGCGTTTGGAACCACCCGACGATGAACATCTCGACCACTACTTTTTCAAGCTCGAAGTGAGCGGCCAGCTCCGGGAGACCGAGCTCAAAGAGCTGCTGGTACTGGAAGCAGTGTAGATGCAGGCGATGTAGCCCTGGCGAGAACATGTGACGAAGACCATAATTCTCAAACAAACTCACCAGCATCCAGAATGCCATCTCCACTTCCTCTTGCGTTGCAGCTGCCTTGCTGGATCGCTCGGGGCTTCGTGGAGGCACGTCATCCTCGCTCTCTTCACCACTGAGTGCTGTTTTGCTGGCCTTGGCCATCATCCGTGCCATCTCCTGCGCTTCGTTGCTCTTCTTGACGTGATCAAGCATATGAGCAGCGATGTAGTCCATGCCCTGACAGTACCCGACGTCCGGGAATCGGCCAGAGAGCGCATGCAGAATCGAGCTCAATTGATTGATCAATTCTTCCTCAGTATCTTCCACCGGCTCAAGGCGATCCTTGAATGAACGCTTGTGAGGTGCTACGCGACCATACGTGCGTCGCACATCCGTCAGGATCAGCTCGGTCCATTCGCCCTTGGACAGCGCCATCTGCAGGTAGGTATCAAAGTCCAGCTCCGAAGATTCACGCAAAGAACGGACGCTACAATAGAAGCGCAGTATCAGTGTGAGTGGTTGAAGCAGCCCATTGCATGCGTCAATCATGAACAACGTACGATGCCACGTGCTCCCAGAAGCGGAAGCGGATGGTCGCTGGCATCTCCCCATAGCGTACGCAGAAGCGCCACAGGCGAACCTCGGACGAGATGAATGCGCGGCAGGTCGAATTCACCAGCATCATGCGTCCAAGGTCCTGAACGTCTCCGCAGAAGAGCAGCACAGTGCCCAGAATGTATGAGTTCGCAAAGCACTGCTCTGCTGGATTGCTCCCATTCGTGCTGCCTGAACTGTCCCGGGCGCTGGCCACACTGCTCATGCTGTTGTTGCTCAAGGTTCTAGCTGATAACGACATCTCCTTCAGCTACCCAAGGCAGGAGGAACGTGTGGACGTTGCAACGTACCAAGGCGCAGGCGACTAAACATGGACGTCTCTGCTGGCACGACCTTGTAGCTCTCAAGGAAGCGCGCGTTGGCTCGCGCAGGGTTGTCCACGAACAAAACCTCGATGCTTGAGTCGCCCAGCAAGTCCGTGACCACGTGGATGCCCATGGTCTGGATCTTCTCGGCTACAGGCGCGGCCGAGGCGAGCTTGATCTTTAGAATCGACCATCCTACGACCAATGCTGAGTCAAATGCTGTTGCAAGTGCCCTTCCAAAACAGCTGTGCGTACCTTGCGTTGATCCTTCCTTCACGCGATTGAAAGCTGGCTGCATCCGTTCGCGACCGATCACAGCAGCTAAAGGCAGCACGAGCGTAAGTGAGACCGTGGGCCATCAAGTGAGACCGTGGAGATGGTTACGTACCTGCGGAGGCGGACGACTTGACCTTGTCGATCGACGGCTGGTACTTCTCCAGTCTGTTGGCATACAGAGCGTCAGTCGGCTGCATCGGAGAGGCAGATAGGATCGGCACTGGAGCGTACTTCTTGGACGTCATCTCGCGCATGTTCAGAAGCTGCGGCGTGAGCGAGTTTTTGGCCGACGCGGCGCGATCTTTCATCATCTCGAGCGCATTGGCTCCCCACCCAGTGGTCGCAGGGGCCGCTGGTGGGCTGCCGGCCTCCGTGTCCGTGTCCGTCGCCTCCTTGGGCACTGGCTCTTCCATCGACAGCTTCTTGGCCGTGATCGGAGGCAGTTCCTGTGGGTATCCATGTCATAAATCAGTCGGATCTGCTCGGTTTCGCGCCGCCGAGCCGTGGTTCCGCCGCCGCCGCGGCTTGCGTACGCTTATGGTGCCTCGAACGCACCTCCGTGGCTGCCTGGGGTGTGTCCATGGCCTGGGTCTCGCTCTTCCGACCGCTCCGCGCGAGTGCCACTCTCTCTGGTCAGGAATAGACAGCGCGCGGAAGAAAAAACAGGGGCAAGAGGCAGTTGGTGTGGCCCACACCACCATTCCTACATGTCCAGCCTCTGCTCGATGGCACGCACTTCGGCCAGGATCTTCTTCTGCGCGTTGAGCGTCTCCTGGGCCATGCTCAGCAGCAGGTCCAGCTTGTCTCGGGACAGCAGCATGTCCTCTCGGCCAGCACCAGCGGTGCCAGTGGCCACAGTCGCCGCCGCAGGAACATGTGGCTGAGAAGCCGCCGTGAGCTTGCTGGCAGCTGATGCGGCGGATTCCGACGGCTCTGAGCGCAGTTCGCTGGCGTCAAGCACTTCGTAGTCCAGCGGACTGCGCAGATGGCTCTGGCGCACTCGCTCTAACTCTTCAACGAGCGAGCGGATCTCGACCTGCTCCTTCTGGTGGCGCCGACTGCCAGTGCGGCTGCGCAGACAGGAACGCATCGTCAGCAGAGAGAACACAAGAGCCAATGCAGCGCTGTAGAAACATTGTACCCGTGGGACAAAGACTGCAGATCGCGCGTCTGGCGCATGACTTCGCCTCTGCGGTTGCGCACGAGCTTGAGAAATGCCGTGTAGCCCAGTCGCGACTCGTTCAGACTGCCTCCTTGGAAGTAGAACTCGTCGTAGCCCTCGTCCAGCAGATGCTCCGTGGTCATGCGGTCCGGGATGCGGCCGCACTGCTTGGCGCACTGCACGTACTTACGCAGAAGCAGCAGCTGCAGCGTCTTGCCAATCTTGCGGCGTTTGCCGGCGCTGCGCAGAGACAACTGCCGCAAAGAGCTCTCGTCGTCCTCCTCCTCGTGGTCTCCGGGCAGCACCACACCGTCGTCCTCGCGCAGAGAGGTCGTGCCATCCAGCGTCGAGTCCGCGCCCAGCAGCGAGTGGTGGTCGTGGTCGTCATGCGCGTCATCGTCCACGTCGTGGCGCAGGTCCACCACACCGAGCAGGTCCATGGGCACTGACCGTCCAACACGTACACTCACCTAGCTGATCGTGATTTAGTGTGGCGCACACTAATCTGCACAGTCCACGAAAGGACGCGATGGCTTCAGACGGGAAGATGGCGGACCTGCTGGAGAAGATCGGGCGGTACTTTGCAGCGCAGGAGCTGCAGACGCGGCAGACGTACACGGCACAGTATGCAGCCAACCGGCAGTCGAATCAGATCCAGCAGCCGCTTGTGTCGCTGGTGGTGCGTGTACCGGAGCAGCCGCAGAGACCCATGAAGCAGCCACCGCCGTCGCTCGTGCGTCGCCGCTTGCCCACGCCAAGCAAAGCCACTCTTCCTGGTCATTCAGCTACGCCAGCTCTTCCTCTGCAGCTCGCTCTGTCTGTGCAAAAGTCTGGTGATCCCACCACTGACCAGACCCCTCGCAGAGACCTGCAGATCTGTAGCAGCAACCAAGAGGAAGAAGCCAACGCTGTCTCACGTTTGGATGCGAACAGCGAGCTTGTCCAGACGAGAAGCACGAGGAGACAAAGCCAGTCATGGGACGACGAAGAAGCATCCGTATCGTCCTCCATAAAGCCTAAGCGACCCAGACAGCGACGCAAGCTCAAGCGAAAAGCCTCCGCCACGAGTCAGCAGCCGCGCTCTCTGGTCGAGGAGGCCAGGCTAGCCGAGCAGAAGGCTGAAAAGGTTGCCGCAGCTCTGGTGCTAGCCCAGGAGCGCGCACGACGCATTCAGTTAGAAGCGATGCAGGCGCAGCGGACGAAGCAGAAGGCCAGAGATGAACAAAGAAGCAAGATCCAGGAGCAAATGCGGCGCATTGAGGCGATTCGGATCAAAAGCAAGCCGCCTGGCACGCCCCAGAGTGCTCGCCCGTCGTCAGCACCAACATCCGTCACTAGGAGCTTATCCCTGCGATCTCCCATGCTGCCAGGATCTGGAGAGGAAGAGGCTGACACTTCGACCGATGAAGACGCTCTCGCCCTCAGCCGCATAGGATTTCTGAAATCCATGGAAGACACGCTGCGGAAGCAGGTATGTCGTTTGCTGGGCTCTGCCTCCGTACGCCAAGCACGTGCCAATAGCTTGTGTGTGCTGGCAGATGCTCGTGGACCTGCAGATCAAGCAGGAGCTCGTCCAGGACCAACAAAGAAAGCAGCTGGAGATGACCAAGCTTCAAGCGCAGACGTTGCGACAAAGAGATCGCAACGACAAGCAGCAGAAGATCATAGAGACACTGAGCCAGAACAAGGTAGCCATGGAGAAGGAACTGGCGCAGCTGCTGGAGCAGGCCAGTGCCATTGCTTCGGAGCGTCGACGGATGGAGGAATCGGAGCGTCAGGAGCGAATTCGGCGGCAGAATGAGGCCGAGCGGAGACTGAACGCTCAACTGCGTGAGGAAGAATGGCAGCGACTCGTGGATCAGGAGCGAATCAGCTCCGAAATCGCTGCAGAAGCACGGGTCAAGGCCGATCAGCGTGTGAAGTCGCAGGCAACTGCAGCCAAGAAGCCGATTCCTTACTGCTATCGAACAAGGCAGTCGCCTTCTTCCAGGCCAAGCTTGAGTAACAACAGCGACGACAGGATCCGTGCGAGTGGCGGCTCTGACTCCAAGATGTGGTTCCCCACACCCGAGATTTCAGAATTCGAGGAGGACGGACTGGGGGAAGCTCCATACGAATGGGACTTTGAGCCTGATGAGCGATCTGAAAGTGATGGAACGGATCTCCCAGTGAGTGAGAACAACGCCCACTCGTCAGCCAATGTCGAGTCTTTCCGGTGGCAGATTCCCGAGTTTGCGAGCAAAGAACAGTTCGATGGTCTGCTCTTGAACGACATGCTGAGCAGCAGCGACGAAGACGTGTAGATAGCGTAGCTTGTGCGATGACCATGGACGTAAGAATCTGAATACGAGGCGCATCGCTTCGTCCGTGGAGCAATCATTTCCTGAGGGCCACCAATGAGCAGATGGTGGTGAATCACTCCATTTCGGAGATGATCTTGTGTTGTCATGTTGACACAAGAGCTGATGGGAAACAAAAGATGAATTCCTTACACTCAATATCGGCCAGAGACCTTGATTGGACGCTAATCGCATCGCTCTCATCGTGGGCACTGAGTTCCATTGCGCTCCTTACAACAGGGAGTTCTAGTTGCTGTTCTTCTTGTTGATGGCGCTGTGGAAACTGCGCACATCCTCGTTCCACGAGCGCACGTTGGTTTTGACCTGGGCCTCATCGATGGTCGTGAGCTTGCGCTCGTCCAGAACCTGCTTGCCGTTGATCCAGACGTCCGACACGCTATTACAGCAAGAGAGAGAACACGTTAGCGATCCTCAGC
>JAADVQ010000224.1:0-20317 GCA_023335835.1 Elongisporangium senticosum | reverse complement strand
GAATCGCCCTTCGGATGAGCCGTGGATTAGATGCGCGACAGCACTGAGGTTCTTCATCAGATCGCGGTTGGCTGCCAAATGCGCCAAGACCTCCTATTAGATCCCACGGACAGAGGTCAACAAGCATTCAGCATTAATGCCATCCCAGCCACGAGGCTTACGTACCGGAGTCGTACGGTAGCCGTACTTGCGAATCAGCGCGTCGATCTGCTTGTCTTCGCCAAAATGCTCCACGCCAGGTGCCAGCACGATCAGCTGGCCTCCGTCTGCGATCGCCATGCGCGTGCGGTAGATGCTCTTGTTGCCGAGCCACGTGGACTTGAACTCCTCCGGGTCCAAGTAAACCACGACTTTGTCCAGCGGCGCGTCCAGCAGCTCAAAGTTCACTTCGAGAGACAACTCGGCTGCCTTGAGGAAGCACTCTTCGTCGTCTCCGATGAACACGCCTCGCGTCACCAGGTCGCCCTCGGGGCTATCATCAAGACAGCACATGCAACAGTGTCAGCCTATTCTTTGAATCGACTGCAACCAAGTCAGTAGCTCGTACCCGCGGCCAACGACGGTCTGGATGTACAGGATCGGCAGCTTGCTCAGGAAATGGGTCGACGCGTAGTTGAGCACACGTCGCAGCGGGTTGTTGGCGCGGCCCATCATGCGCTCCATGCCGTAGACGGCGCCGATGAAGTGCGAAAAGTTGATGGCCTCGCTGCCTCCAGTGCCCACGAACAGGTTCTTGTTGAAGTTGGCCATGCCCATGACTTCGTGCGGCACGACTTGGCCGATGGACAGGATCAGGTCGTGGCGGCCAGTCCAGAGCTTCAATTTACGACCAAACAATCGTCAGCAAACGCCAACCCACGGCTCAACACGTGAGCCAAACGTACGAGTGTGTTGAGCTGTGCAGGCCACGGCTCGTTGACTTTGCCGTCACTGGCTTCCTGCACAAGCTCTGCTGGCACGTGGCCGATCGTAACGACATCGTTTCTACCGCCAGCGTCAGTACCACAGACTGCATTCCTGCAGCGCGCAGGTCAAACTCACCTCCAGTCGTGCACGCGGAAGAGATCTTGCGGAATGGGGCCAAACATCTATTGCCATTCAGCCGTATGAGTCCATGCAAATGCAATGCAATGCAGTCATTCGGGATGCGGATACCTTGCTGATCTCCTCCTCCGTCATGGGCGCGTGCGTGCCGAGCGCAGGGAGCACATCCGTCACGCTCTCCTGCAGGTACTCGTACGCGAACTGCGAGATAACGCCGGCCTTCCTGCAGAATCCAGCGACGATACGTCAGTCCATGGCCATCAAGCAGCAGGCTTACAGCATCAGCATCCATACGAGTGGTAGCGCGTGAAGTCTGGCGGGACGAGCGCGACGTGCTGGTGCTTGACGCCGGCTCGTTTGGCGGCCTCAACCTGCTTGAGCGCGTCCTGCACGATCACGCGCAGCTGGTCGTCCGAGATCGTGGCCGAGGGTGACCCGTGGGCCGCATACAGAACCATCTTCCTCCCTCTGCAGCTTCTATTACGATAATGAATCCGGATAGGCACTCAAGAAGTGGGATTGGCAGACGACATTCGGCTCACATTCATAAAGTTTGACAGGATACTAACGCTGTCATCACTGATGACTCCATGGAGTCACTTTTGAGATAGAGACCATAAATAGGACGATATGGTATGTCCCGTGCGACAGCGCGTCGTTGGAAACGAGGGACAACAGAGCCTTGTTGTGTGTTGTGGCAACACTGTTGCCACATAAAAACCTTTCGCAATCGTCAGACCAGATGATGATGAAGTTGCAGACTTACCCGGGTGCTTGTACTCGAGCGCGCGCACGAAGCCGTCCTCTGCGACATCGACCTTGAACTGAGCACAGTCACGTGGAATAGTGAGTCAGAGCCGAGCTGTCCACTGTGCGTAATGGAGAGAGAGGAGGTAGGTACCTGGCTAAAGAGGTAGACCTCGGACGGAATGTCGACCACGTAGCAGCCGGGCGCGACGTCGCGGAACACGAACGAGCCGTCGATGCGCGCGTACGCGACCTGCTCGCCGCCGTTCAGCAGGATCTTGAAAGGCGCGACCTTCTCCGCACCTGACGGATACATTGTCCCCTAGAATTCATACGCGTCACCAGCCACACGCAAACTCGCGGAGTGAGTCATCTGGCCAATTGCATTCCATTGGCTTCTCCACAGCAACTAATTCAGTACTAATCACTGAGATCCATGACGTGTATGCGCTTCAGGTGCCGCCAAGATGCGCGCCGACTACCCGCTGGCCGTAGCCTGTGACGGAGCTGTCGTACTTTGAGTAGCGCGAGATGTTCAATCTGTTTGGCCTGATCTTCAGCCCGTCCTTCCTCACGATCGTGCAGCCCATCGGCCTCACCTACATCCTGCCCAAGCTCTCCGAGAGCATGATGGGTGCGTTCGGCTCTGCATTGCTGCGGCTGTGAGTGGATTGATGGCTCATTTGTGATCTCGTGCATGTAAAAACAGACCCGGAGGAGTTCAAGAAGGCCCAGGAAGAGATGGGAACGCAGGACCCGGCCGCGCTCATCTCGGGTATCTTTGGCGGCGGAGCTCCGGCCAAGGCGGACGATAGCGACGACGATTAAACAAGATATGGATGTTGCATTGTTACATGTGCGCTCTGTCCATTTCTCTTGTCAGTGGCTGATAAAACGCTCGTCGTTAAAGACAGAAATGAGCTCTTGGATACCATTTCAACGCCTCTGGCAAGCCTTATCCACTACAACTGGTCCGGCGTGATGGGATGCAGCAGCGGTACAATGGACTTCTTGTCCACATCTCGAGGCAGCGCTTTCCTCATATCTACAGACACAGAACGAGACTCCCATCAGCGTCAGACGGAGTCAGAACTGTCGCACAATATCCTACCGAAGGCGTCCTTGCCGTCGTTTGCACTGGGATAATACCCCAAGACGCACCGATAGACGGAATAGCCTAGCTTCTCGTACATCCCGATGGCCACGTAGTTGGACACGCGCACAAACAGATCCACAATAGATATTACCCACACGCACACTCGGAGAAAGATACGAGTCACGGCAATCAACGTACAGCTCCTCCGATACGTTCTCCAGGTAGTTCATGAGGTTCTTGGCCAGTTCAAGACGACGGAACTCCGGCGCGACCGTCACGGCCGTGACGTGACCGTGCCAGTTCTCCTCCAGTCCTTCGGCTTTGCCCATGACTAACGATCTAACAGAGGCAATGTGAGTCATAGCGACCTCACCAATGCGACAGCATGCATACGCAGACTTACTGAAGCCCATGATGGTCTGGTTCGGGTCTTCCTGCACGAGTAAGTAGTCCGGCCACTTGGACAGATACTGCAGGTAGAACGACATGTTGTACTGCGCTTGCCAACGGTCCATTAGCGCACAGCCAAGCGCCGATACGCTGCCACATGATGCAGAAGAGACGCGCCACGCACCGTTCTGTGAGCACGTCCAGGTTCACGTTGAGACAGCTATAAAATACAGAGAAACCTTCTGAAAAATAGAAAACGCAGGTTAAACACAAAAACCGATGCATTCCTGCAAGTACGTGGCGAGAGGTACAGGATATCACCTGAAAAAAACAGAAGATGTCTCCATCATACAAAGTCTGTGGTATCGACACCCAATGATTGGTCACTGATACCCTAGGCCCTATCGTGCCCTCTTGTGCCAACTAATGGTTCACAGCGGCTCAATAACCCTTGGATACAGTGGGTTTGGTGCCGTAATTAAATCAATCCGAAACATGCCGTTCGAATACGCGTGGAAGCCGATCGCACCAGACTGATCCGAGATCGAGCTCGAGGAATTCTTGGATCAACAGAAGGCGTGGAAGAAGAAAAACAGTCAACATGAGCCATGCACGGTCTGCCCAGTTCGCCTGGAAGAGCACACGATGCACTACGTTATCTACAAGTGAAACTCTAAAGCTTTCGTCAATGCATCACCCTGCCAGTGGTTCGCCAGATCACGCATCTGCGACCAAGCCAAGCGTGGGTCACTGGAGACACACGGCTACCACACATTCTCTCTCCTTGACCCGACCAGTATCAAGCTCAATCTGACGATGAAGCGATTTGTCCGTGACCAGACAAAGCTGAAGCTTAAGCCTTCACGGATCCTGAACGCTATGATCGATGCCGGCTTGATCGTCGACAATGCGAGTGAATTCCTGCTTCGTGTTCAGCGCTACTTCTACCAGTACCGGACGACAGTGATGCACAACAACAATGATGTCGACGAGATGGAGTCTCTCTTGGACAGTCGGTTCTATCACGATGGTATTGCGGAATCTACGGCGTTTGCGTTTGGGTACACGGCAAATCCCACGGTCCAGCCAGCACTGACAATCGGCTCTCCAGAACGACCTCTCGTCATCGGATTATCTTCAAAGAGACTGCTCCGCAATCTGGCTCATGCAGAACACCACGTGCTTCATGTCGACGCGACCTTCAAGTTTAACACGCCAAGCTTTTCGGCAATCGTGATCGACGTATCAGACGTTAGAAGACAGTTCCATCCCGTTGCTTTCTTCATCACGTCTAATCTGAAGCACACGCAAGTTGAGTCGGTGATTCGGGCCACGCTGCGCCAGTACCAAGCAGTGACAGGAAACCTTGCCAGGTTTAGCTACGTCATGACCAACGCCGACTCCGCCCAGCGGAACGCAGTCGAGTTGGTTGTCCTCCAAGAACTCGGCGTCATGGCCCAGCCGACGTACTTGATGTGCTTCTTTCACGTCATGCAGAATGTGAAGAAATACTTCAGCGCTGTTCCCGACGACGCGCGCAAGATCGTCTTCAAGCATGTCTATCGCATCCACTACTCTCGCACGCAACAAGATCTGCTGGAACGCATCGAAATGGCGATTAGCACATGGAAAGATAATCCAGCATGTTGTGATTTCGAGCGTCGACTCACTGAACCGTGGCTGCACGGCTGCTTCACTCAATCCCAATGGCAATGCCTCTCGTCACCAACGGACTTCGCCAAGACAAACAATCCCGTCGAGCAGTTTAACAAAGAAATGAAGCACGACTACTCGTTTCGATCGCTAGTCTCAGTGAACTCGCTCACACATGTGTTTCTAGACATGTGCCATCATCGCTCGGCCCGCGCCAAGCCATTTGAGATCGCCCCACACGCATCTATCGAACAAGGTCGTAGATATCGAGCTCTCATGGGGGTTAATCGCCTTGACGTGACGTCATGGTACCGTAGTTCGATACTCTTCATGACCGAAGGCTCTGATCGCCGCATCTTCCGTGTGTTTCAAAGTGGGTTCGACATCACGACGACCAAGAAAACCGCTAGTGCCATCGCGAAGGAAGAGTCAAACCACGCAGCACTCGCGATGGAGGTCGAGGGACAACCAACACTTGGCTAGCTGGTTGATGTCGATGAACAGAACTGTGAGTGTCGAGAATGGTACAAGTTTGGCTACTGTGCTCATTTGATCGCATGCCGCATGGATCTCGATCTCGCAGTCACCGAAATGCAAACTAAGCGGAAGTTCTACGTGCGAGGAAAGAAGAAAGCCAAAGGCCGCCTCACGCGTGTTGGCCATGCGCTAGCTCATGAGTAGAAGTAGAAGCAAGTGAACACTGACATTGGATATTGGGTAGTACATGTTTCGATTCAATTTTGTTAATCACGTCCAGTGCAGATCTGTCACGGATAACTAGTCCATGAGCTGACCATCACGAATCTTGCGTCGGTAGCGGGCGATTGTTGAAGCAGAGACAGCAAAGCTTTTGAGAAAGACTGGCTTACACACCCGACCGACAAACGGAACGTAGTAATGGAAACGACGGCGCTCGCCAGTCGAACGCGGGCGCGTCGAGGTCGCCTCTTCTGCGGAGTAGAGTACAGTCAATGCCGTGAGCATGCAGACCTTCTTCTCAGATGGCGTAAGACGTCTAATGGTAGCGACGAACATCTCAAGTGATGAAGCTTTACCGCGTAGACAACCTCCGCAACTGTCCCCAATAATCAGTGCTGTGACTCTGGTTCGTAGGCTGAAGTCTTCGTCGGAGTCACTAGCGTAGCCGCTGTCTTCCTCCATAGCCTGCTCTCTTTGTGTTCGCTCGTGGGTACTCAAAGTTGTTTTGATTTTGATGGTGCCGTTGACCCTACAAGCATTTGATATCAACCAGTCAGTCGTTAGATTTCACCTCTGATGTTTGGACGCATTTGATTGGTAAATAGTATTAATGCAAGTTCGTGCGCTATTTGACAAACTTGAGCGTGACACTTAACTGCAATGGTGATACTTAACGGTAGTAACATTAAGCGGCATCCAATGATCCACGGGTGGACGTCGTTGCTTTCCTCACTCAGGTGTGCTCTCCCTGATTCTCACCACTCCCGATGTCTCATTCTCTTATCCACCATGATTCTCCCCACCCCGCGCGTTTGTGAGCACTCGTGCTGGCTAGTGGTGGCAGTACGGGCGCTACTGGTGCTGGTTGTGGTCGAGAATGGACGTCCGTTGGCGGTCCGGCCCCCACGTTCTATATAGGGACAATTAGGGACAAGGGAGAGAGTGGGACAAATCCGAGAGTGAGGGCTGGGCATATCCCTAATCACCCTGTAGATTTGTGTGTGCCACTGTACTTCGGTCGATTTCACTGCAGTTCTGTATTTATCTCGCTCACGTTGTTGAAGCGGAAGAGGTCATCGAAGCGGAACTTGCGTCGACGTCATGGTGCTCTGATTAAAAACCCTCGATTACCGTTATTAGGAGACTTCCCTACTTGCTACGCTGAAACTAATACCTCTACAATTAAATAAACGTCATTCACAAACTTTCAGTTTGTGTCTCTACTTGAGCACGAAAATTGCTATGATACATGGTACATGGTATCAGAAAGGCCTGAGTGGACCGCTTTCGTTTATCGCAGGTTTAATACATGGGTGGACCACATAAATGTACTGGATCGTGTCGCGAATGATTCTCTTAGCGCACTGTAAGGTTTTTAGTGTGTTACACATAATAACAGATGCTGATCATCAGTGATGCATGCATTAGACTCCAAAGTTCTGATGCTAACTTTTCACTGCAATTTGCCATGAACTACGAGGTTTTCGCCCCAGAACGTGTTAGTTAAGGTGAGCACCACTGCAAACTGTGGGCGCTCTAAAATAAATTTCTCCGCAAGATTTCAAACGACACACAACAATAGTGAATGACAACAATGGAACCAGTCTTGTGGTCATTCAAATCAAGTTGACGTCTATTGATACGTGTCAAGTAGTTTGTGCAGCTCGTAAGTTCAATACTCTGTGCTATATTTTGTCAAATTGGTTCGACTTCCATTGATCAAAATCATTTTTTTGTGACGTCTCGGCGTATGGTGGAAGTTTGACTAAATTGATCAATCGGATCATCTCAGCAGCAGTAGCAGGCTGTGGTGTGAATCTAGATAAATATGCTACGGTGATCTCTTCTGTTAAGGTGAGTTTCGCAAGAGACACTGTTCTCGATGGAGCCACATAAAGCGTTTGACTTGGAACGCCTCCGGTATCGTAATAATAGCATCATCAAGGCATGGTTGACCTTGCAACTTCTCCGTTGTGCACGCAAATGCAGGAACTAGTGCAAATTGCTTTACCGTCAGCGAGCTACGTGCGAGATTAGGTATCTTCGAAAGACGAACAACAGCAGACAGACGTGGGATTCCAATAACTCCCTCTGGAAATCCATTCACGAGTATTTTTTGCAGCCGTGCACTTGTAGTAGCAGCACATGAGGCAAACAGAGAAATTTCCTAACAGGAACACCATTGATCAAAATCGAAACAAAATCTTGAGACCGGGGTGTCGGGAGAAAACCAACAATTGTCCCCAGAGTTCCGTTGGCGATAACATCGGAATTCTTTAGGTCGGGTGCTTTCTTGTCACCATTACAGTAGTCGAACGCTCACTTTCCCGGAAAACAAGATTGTGACTCTCTGAAAGGCACGCGATTGGTTACATTAACCAGAACCAGCGAATCACAGTGTGTGTGTAATTTAGTTTTATCCAATAGGAACCTGTGTGGATAAATAGAGAAAGGGCTCCGATCAGTCGTGTGCGCTTTCATTGTTTTGTCCAATGATATTTTTAATTTCCTTCTTTAGGCCAATAATATGCCGCGACTGTTCGTAAAAATTCTGTAAAGTACGATCAGTTACAACGAAAAAGTATAAAAAAACCAAGTATAAATCTGGCTGGCGGTGTAAGCATGCGCTTTCCGGATTTCTCCCAGGATCGCCAAAACAGCAAGCGAGCACAAGCACAATGAAGCGCAATCAGAAAGGAACTCTGACAAAGGCTGCAAAAAGGGCTGGCAAGAAGATGCAGCGTCGCAATCCTACATCGGTTCCAGAAGGCACGCATGGCCAGCAGCAAGCTGTGTTGCGCTTGTTTGAAAATTCCTGTCAGACTCCAACATGTCCTGGAGCGACGTGCCCGGCTTGGCCAAGGTGACAGCTGAAGCACGAAGTGCTGGCGAGGCTTTGCCTAAGATGTGCCTGTACTCGTTGCTTGTGAGCTGGACCAAATTCCTTTACAACCATGAAAGCAAGAAAGCCAAGAATGACGTAGGTGTGTTATCCTGGGGAACGGCCGACAAGTATCTCTCACAGATAAAGCAAGTTTTGTGTGAAAACTTCATGAGCTTAGACGACGGCAGGTGTCGCAAAATCAGATCAGACATAAAATTTTTTTTCAAGAGCGATCGACCTGTCTTTGTATCGTCCAGAAACAAGCCCCCGCCCGCCACTGTGTCCGACATGTATTTGCTAGCCAATATGCTGCATCAAATTGGCGATATTGACAGTCTGCAGTTTGCATCATTGCTTATTATCCAGCGGCACATGTTGGGTCGATCTATTGATTCTTGCTGGTTGCTGAAGACCCAATTGTTAACTATGAGTGAAGGCGAGCTATTCATCAGCTTTGCGCGTCTTAAAACGTCATCTCTGCAAGGATTGAGCATGTATCCCCATCGCGACACATGGCGACTTTGCCCTGCCCATGTATTGGCTGTTGTTGTTGCAACCTCTTCAAGTCCGAGTCCGCTGGTATTTAATATGTTTCGGCATCATGACGTGGAGCCTGAGATAGAGTAAAACCAAGCAAATGATCTAGTTGGTACAGTCAGACAGCTGGAAGGGATTTCACGTGGCGCACATGGCGACGATGGAAGCGTTGAGGCGACTCAAACTCAAGTGCGGAAGCGCCCATCTGCAGCGCAGTATATAAATCAGAAGCTAAAGCAGCTTCAAGAAGACCTCCAACCGCGCATGGTGAATATTACACTTGACAACGCTCCTTTAAGGCTTTCAGTCGCACTCCATGAGACGTGGTGCTGCTCAATGGGCCAATGCCAGCTACGAGATTTCTATTCAGTGGTTGTGTAGTCGTGGTATGTGGACCATGGATGCACTGAGTAAGGCGTTTGCATACCTGGGGATGACCTTGACCGAAGACCAAAAGATTGCAAAGCGACTGTCAGTTTGGGATCCGGATGATAAGGCTGTCACGCCTTCGCTCGGTGCAATAGTGGAAAAGTTTGCGCCTCACGAATGCGAAGCCATCCTTCGATTTCAGAAAAATTTGTTTGCATCAGCGCACTGCTTTGATGGGGGAAGCTCAAATTGCAACATTCAACCACCCGTATGAATTTTATGCTTGCGGCTGTATTGATGCACCTCCATGACACGCTAACTCGTTATCCTACGTCCGAGTTTGCGATTGTTGTTACTCAAGCTGCATGTCGTTCTGGAACTACTACGACTGATAACTTGGTGCACTTGTTCAAGCTTGCTTTGCAAAACAGAACAACGGTGGAGATGTTCAGCCGCAGTTGTCGCAGGTTGAGCGGATGATCTCGGCATTATGTACATCATTTTCTGAAAGTGTGGAGAAGCTCTCAAGCAAAATCGATAGCATCGGTCATCAACTAGCTTCCGCCCTGAAAAGCAGCACAGAATTGGGCCATCAACCAGATTAGTCTCCTCAGCAATCGATCGCAGTTGCAAGCTCTATACCTGTATCGATATCACTAGCTGATGGATGGAACGGATCCATAGCTGATTTTGTGTATGGCTGGTACACCAAGAAGCAATGGCAAATTGAAGGAATGCGCACGGGAAAGCAATCTCAGACACTATTTAGCGACTTATGTACTCGAATAGTCGTTCTAAAAGTTACTCTTGGAGAACTGGTGGTCGTTGAAGAGGATACCGCAGACAGCCGAGTGGGAGATGTGCTTGCATACGATCAGCAAGCGAATGGAGTGCAGGTTCAATGAGGCAGCAGGATCAATTGATGGGAAGAAGCCGACTGGACGAGCATCCAGCATTCGCTCTCGCTTTATTCGCTGCAAGTCTGTGAATGCCGAGGTCTTTCTTCAGATGGCTGCAGGTGCAAGAGAGTTTTTCAACACAAAGCAAATCGTCGACATAATCACTCCTCTAGAACACAAGAAAGAGCAAAAGTTAATCGCCAAATACAAATGAACACTTTGAACACGATAGTGCAACGCGAACTTACGCTATTACGAGTACTGATCACAGCTCCCCTCGTAGCAGGCGCATCCTCGACCGCATCCTTGACAGGTTGGCGTCCTTCAGCAGGAGCGAGCGGTAAACGAAGGTTACGCCCCAGGGGCCGTCGGAGAAACGCGCGCAGTCGAACTGGTATTGGTGGCACCATTCGACCGGCTCCTTGGCGTAGCCCACGAAGTTGACATCGCACAAGACCTGCGTGTGGCCTCAGTCGTTCACGAAGTGTCCATCACGGATCACCGTGGAGAGGGTGGCAGGCGTCGCTGGGTCGCTGGTTGTTGTCGGGCACGTGTGCGTAGTTGGCTGATACTCTCGATGTGAGCGCCAACACGACCTGAACAGGATTTTCTTCCCTCTCTGCATATCCGGGGTGATTGTGATTGGCTGTGAGCTCTCCCAATACAAAATGCAAGTGCAGATCTGAGAAGCCCTTTCCCTCATTGATTCCTTCTGAACCTAATGGCTCGATGTCGTCCGGAACGATTCCGTGATTTTTTTCTTACAGACATTTCAATGAAAAACGTCAGCTTCATAGGCACACGGTCGGTCAAATCATCATTTAGATACTGAATGTGCTTGAAAATTTCTTGTGGCCTGTTTGACAGTTGTGCTTCACACTCATAAATATCTTTGCTCAGCTTTTTCCCAGTCAAATAGGTCATTTCGCAATTAATCGCACAGGGAAGTCGGTTGGTTGTGACAATGATGGGTCTGTAAAATAATGGGGATTGGCTTTCGTGTTGCTGCCGGGTCGACAAGTTTGTCGTAACTTTCGAGTTGAGAAGTGCTATTTGCTGAGTTGTTAAATTTCCCCATCGTAGACTACCAAGAATTTTTGTATACTCTGAATCCAGTCGCGAACACATATTTTCCGTGAGAAACACAAAATTGATAGCTTTGTACAGCTCGAAGCCAGCATGATCGTAACTGCTGGCGCTTGCTCTAGGAGAAGAAAAACCTATTTCATATCATGAGTTAGGCCCGCTTTCCACTAAAACTGGATTTTTCAATACAAACTTACATGGGGTTCCACGAACTGGTGGGAGTTGCAGCCAGTCTCCACATGCTTACCACCAATTAGTTTGGAAAGTTCACCATTCAAAGACTTTGAAGCGCATTCTGTGTTTCCGAGGAGACCCTGATCAGTCATGGATATTTCATCGAATATTACCAAAACTACGCGTTTGAATTTTGCCTTCATTTCAATCGTTGGAGATGCATTGTGTCCCATTCCCGTTTAGCTTCAAGTTTCGTACACTATGCATTGTCCGACCATCAATATTAATTGCACCAACGCCAGTAAAGGCAAGTGTTTCAACAGATCCGTTACGGTCCCATTTTTTGCGAAATGTAAAAGTGCATGAATTACAGTCGATTTCCCAGTGCCAGCTTCACCTCTCAAATAAGCCACGAGCTGGTGTTCAATAGCATAAGGTTCGCATTTCTGGCCAGCACGATATATAGGGGTTTCAAGCTCATCATCGATGCCCTTCAAATATGCGTGAAGCAAATGACGAGCCGCAGTTTCGAAAATCGAATGTTGCCAAAAATTGAGCTGAAACGCCTGTGGCACTTCCTGGATTTTTGGAAACTGCGGCATTGATTCGGGCATAAATTGTGGTGACAGGTGGTCGTTTCCCATGGAACTGGACCAAAGCATTCATCTAGACGTTCCAGACGTGTTTCGCGCTGAGGAAACGATGTGATAAAATTTGTGGTTCCCATCGCTTCCTCTGTGTTGTCAACCTCACATTGGTTGATGATCTTGGCAATGTAGTCATCAATAGCAAACAATGAGGGTATTGACACTTCTTGCACATGAGGAAATGCCGTAATAGTTGAGTCAATAATGTTTCGAAGATTGATCGTCGAATCAACAATGAGGCGAGCGTCTTCGTATAACTTTTCATTAGCTGGATGGATTGAACGATAACATTTCTGCAAATTCGTCGCTACTGTCATTTTCTTCATCACCAGAATCGCAACGGTTAGAGCTTTCGAAATCACTATATAATGGATTTAAAGCTCCTTCTGTTCGTACAGGAGCTCTGCTTCAGGTGTTTCCTGAGGCTGAGACTCACGAGTTTCCGAATGATAGAAATCCAGTAATTTCGCTTGAAATGCCTCAAGATCCGCGATATTTATGTAGTCAGTAGACCTTAAAAACTGTTGATACTCGGCAGCAGGCGATCTGTTCCCGTCAAGAAATGTTGCTTGGCGATGGGGTTTGAACAGTAGAAGCAGAGATTGATAGAAGAAAATAGTATCTTCTTCATCAAGTTCACTATTGATGTCAGGGATTTGGCTTCCAGATAAAACCAAACATTTTCTTGATGCTGACTTTTCGAAATAACACAACAGTCTTTCGTGAGTTATATTCTGGGTCATGTTCTTCGGATGGGAAGCTTGATGATACTGCTCACAGATCGAAACTAAGGAAACATGCTCCAGTCTTTCTTCACGACGCCAATATTGCTGCAAGAGATTAGGTTTGGAAACGATAGTTTTGGTATGATCTTCATCAGTTTCAATTGGAATGGACACTTCTTGGATTTGCAAATTTGGCTCAAGCAGCTGACGAAAATTGACGTACAGAACATCATGAGAAAACCAAAACGGAGAGTCACGCAGAATATAAAGTGCCGCCATTGGAGCCGCGACTTCCTGTCCGTTTGTCAATGAGTACAACATGGAAGCTATAATACGATATCCCCGCGTTTCAGCTGGCGCATCAGATGGGAGCCTGTCTGCGCTAACAGAGGCTTTATTGAATGCCGCCAGCGAGAGAGCTAATTGATTTTCCACTGAGTTCTGTGGTTTCTTACAATATTTGCAAACGTAGGCAGCAATATGTTTTGACTCACAGCCCAGCACCAGCTTCACATCGTAATTGCACTTCAGCGTTGACACAATCACAGGGTTGTATGGGTTCACACATTCACTTCCAACAGGACGATGTAAGTGCAAATTGAAATCCTCGTCCAAGCAGCTCGGACCAAAACGAACTTGCTCTGGTTTAAAAAAATACGACAAACAGAACCTCTAGGTGTCCGTACTGTGATCTAGCTCAACACAAGCGATTAGCTCTAAATTTAAAATATATATATCTGTAGAACTGCAATTACCTTAAAACAAGACCTCGAGTGATTCCAAAAGTGAATTTGAACTTCGTGGATGACAAAACTTAAGTTAATTTTTGTTTGAATTGGTTCATCGGTAGTATTATATGGAGGACAACACTTGTAATAATCGACACATTGCGAGTCAATATGAATTCGATACTTTCTGGCAAGTTGATCGATGGCCGCATTGATGACGTCTTTGTCTCCATATGTTGCTCCACATGCGTCACATATAGCAGTAATCGGCACACTCATATCGTGAGAAGGTCTGCGATATGCTTCGATTCCAAATGCAACAGCTGCAATGAACCCGATTCATGATGATAGCAGATATTTTCTTTTTGGACGCACGGGACTAATGTTGTTGCAATCGTATTTGCAAAATCGACAATTCTGGAACGAAAGCTAGGATTGGTTTCCATAGCGTTTTGTGCGGCAGTAGATGTGGTGTGGATTCCGTGGGGCCATACGACGAAATGTACATGTAAAGCACCTGCTTGCTGAGTTTCCGCAGCAGCCCCAAATGCACGAACTACCCCAAAGATACCGCCACCTCGTTTGGGGCGATGCATTTTCTGATTCCAACCTAAAATATCTCTGATAACAACATTCACAATGCGCTCAAAATATCGTGCGCATTCCATTGGATGACTTGCTGCGATCGCTTTTCGTTCTCCTCGATTGGGTAGTAGCATCCAGTTGGCTTCAATAACAGCGTCACGTGATAGTTTCCCCGATTTTTCTGCGATTATGAAGGTCCCCGCAGAATTGGGGGACACAGTAAAAAACGAGCTGGAGAGTTCCAAATCGCATAAAAAACCGAAAATGTCATGTCTTGCCCGAGTACGACTAAGATTAGATCCGTAAAAAGACCCTTCACTCATAGTTAACCCCTTTCAAAGCTGGATAAAGCATGCAATTGATCGAGGCAGAGGTGGCGGTCTAATTCTTCCGGCGGTTGTTTCAACTAAGCGCTCGTAGTAATTCATAGAATCCATAATTGTTTGGCGAAAAATTTGCCCAGGTTCCAACGCGGCCTTTGATACATGAAGCCTGATGTGCATTGCTTTTCGTGCATTCTGGAGGGCGAGAAAATCAAACGCGAGATACAAAATGCGTAATGAGATTCAAACCGATGGCCATCAATCTTGAAACACCGTCGAATCCATGATTTAACAGAAAGTCGACGTGGTCGATCGTCATTTGGCCCTCCACAGCCACCTGGAAAAAATGATGGAAACATCCGAACAACATAGCCCAATGGCGGGAAGGTACGTAAGAGTTCGATTTGCGTACTAACACGTCAACGTTGGGTTGAGTTTGCTGCATAAGAAGACTTGAGGGCGATATAAAGCAATTCTTGAGCTCTGCGTCAAGGCCCTCTTCAACTGACGAGCCAAACGTGCTGTACATACTGTCGTCTCTGGGAGAGGGTTCCAATTCTGTGTTTGTTTTGCAGTCTTCAGTTCTGTCAATGATAACGGTCGCCCGACGACTTGTTCCATCTTGTACTTCGTTTTCGGTTGCATATTGCTTGTATTCGCGATTATATTCAAACAAGAAATTCAGCAATTCTCTGCAAAATTCAACATTCAGCTCATATCACGTTTTGCACGCCGCTTTCTGTGCTGATGTCATAGCTCCAACCATAGTGACTCGACCTCATGAGGACAAATTGCGATTAGGCATATCCATAATTGGGCCTTCCGTGTTCATAGCTGCCTTGCGCGACGGATTCACTCGTTGATCACTGACACGAGATGATGCACTCTCCACCATACCACCAGATAACCATTCCACATTCTCGCCTTCCTCACGTAACAAATTTTCAACAAAGCGAACAAGAGCCATAGATTTGCCGGTTAACGCGCATGCTTTTTCCACAGGAGCAGGAATACTGGCTACAGACAGGATTGATGATGCTGGGATTGCGCTATCAGCGGCTCCACCTGCCAGGCTGTCAGTTGCCACCGCTACTTGGTCTTGGTTGCCATCAATTTCCCGAACCGGATTGGAGGCGGAGGCAGCTTTCCGCGGAAGACCAGCGATTTTTCTTGCTAGAGCACAGGAATTGCGCAATGGAGCAGCGACATTGGGCGATGAAGCAGCTGTATTGGCTGCAGCACCAGCAGCCGAAGGCAAAGCAGTAGCTTTGGATGCACGACGCGCAGGCTTTGAAGCAGAAGCAGCGGCCGTGGGCACTGGAGCAGCCGACATGGCCGTAGGAACAATAGCCTTGGTCGCTGGAGCAGCCTTGGATGCAGGGGAAGCGGCACGAGCAGACGCGAGTAGCCTTTGCATTTTGCTAGGAGGGGATTTCAATGACTGATCCTCATTTTGAGATTGTGAGCATGACTTGGACATTGGAGAGACGTATGGTGCATTGGATATTACGGCTTCCTGGGTGGCCCCAGTCTTGGGAAAAGCAAGGTGCAAGCGTAGCCACCTGCCCACCAATGCAACATACGAAGTCTCCATGGCCGAAGCGACTCATTCACAACGAAGGCGTGAGCTTGATAGTTTTGCTGAGAGCCCGTCGTACGGATCGCGCACGAAAGACTTCTCACATATTCTTCCCAAAATTTCAGGATTTGTAGTGCAGGACGTGATGGGCGACTCTTCGCACTGTATCCATAATGAAAGAAAGAAAATCGAGTTGATAAACACCAATTCATGCATCTGCTCAGGCAAACCAACATTTTTCAATCCACGTTAATTGCTTGAGACATCCAGACATAGCAAAAGTGGATCATGTTCTCACGCACGCCCTTTTGCTCCGGCTAGACGTAGATGCCAGTCGACTTGCCAGCCGTTGTCCACGGGCGGCTGTTCGTACGCACGGTATAAGGTTGTAAGCTGCGGTACTTCGTTCCAATCGCTTTTCCTTGCACGAAAGGCCGGAGTACGGAGTGCGAACGGCCGGGAATGTGATCCATCACGACGTTGGGCGAGTATGCGCCTGAGTGGGTCGCTCTGCCAGGCTCAGGCGCTGCTCAAGTCCAATTCGTCCGTGATCTGTGTGTCCATGGTGGACAGGCTCGTGCGACTTGGGCCGTACGTGATCTTCTCCAGAAGCAAGTAGATACCCACATAGCGCAGCGTGGCTATGTCCACGCGGCCTTTGAAATACAGCACGACGGTTCGAGCAGGATGATGCGGTGCTGCAGTATGGCCATGGCGTCCGTTCCGTCGTCCATCAGACTCAGATCGATAAACGCGCCATGCGCCAAGCGAGTTTGGAGAAGGACAGAGTCACAGAGCGGCAGGCGTTCACCAGAATTGACGTTGGATCAATGGAACCTGCGCTGATCTCGAATGTGGTTCCAAACAGAAAAACAGCGTTGGCTTCCTGCTCGCAAGCCCACTAGACGGCAGCACCATTCTTGAGAGCATCAGCCGAACACGAAGTGACGAATTTCGCCATTGAAATCTGACTGCGTGGCAGCGACGACGCTGCGTTAGTATCCAGAACGATGCACGTATCTGCGCCACACAACGTTCTGTTGGCATCAATGCTGCGCGTGGGCGTAGAGATCTAAATAGTCAAAGCATGCAGACCGATCTGAGAACCCAACGAAGTCTGCTCCAGCGTAACCTTCACGGATTCATCATCATTTGCTGCCGACGGGAGCTGGAAACCACGGCGTATCTCCATTAGATTGGCCTTGTTCATCATAATGGCGCCATTCAGGTATCCTCCAGTCCGTTTGATTGTTGTCAATGAACCTTGTCGCTGATGGTTACTGGGAGATCGCGTATCAGACAAAGCGCGGTCAAACACGAGTTTCCCTTGCAGCAGAAGCTCAAACGCCATCGAAAAAGACAGGACGCTCTCGGTATTCAGCTCTATATCCTGATCGGAACAGAACAAAACGCGCTTCATGTTTCCAGACTCAGTGTACAATTCGCGATTCCAGGCCTTGGGTGGGAAGCCGACAACCACGCGCGCTGTTGTCAGAGCGTCTTCCACGTTCGAGTCCGCCACCAACGAGCAGGACTACCTCCAGAAGGCACGTACCCACGAGGCAGCACAGTCGAGCGCAGGACAGTCTTCTCCAGAGGCAGCAGCTCCAAGTCCGAGTGTTGCGCCATCCAGATCCCATTGGTAGCTTCCTCCTGCTCCAGTAGCTGCAAATGGCGAGAGCTGACACTGGCTGTAGTGGAATCCTCGACGCCGTAGTAGTGGCCTGCAGAGCCGAGAAGCTGTTACCGAGCGAAACATCACGATGGGCACGAACAGGATGAGCACGGACTTCTTGATACGGTTGGACTTGACGGCCGGGTTGTCGCCCGGGGACCACTTGAGGTTGTGCAGATACACGATGAACACGGGGAACAAGTGCTCCAGCAGCAGGCCCAAAATGGACTCGGCAAAGCCCATGAAGATACCGGAGTACGTGTTGATGAGGTTCACCTTGTCCTCGACCTCGCTCTGCGCCACCTTCATGATGTAGAAGCTGTGGTAGAAGCCGTACGTCGCGCCGGAGATGCCCGCGGCGGCCACGAGGATATGCAGCCAAACAACAGTCGACTCGAAGTCAGGCTTGTGATGGCTCAATCGGTGTGTGCCTGCCGCAATCTGGTACGCCATCTGGACGGCTGACGCTCTTCAACAAGTGGTGTCTCTGTACCTCGGTTACTCGTTGAAGTGCTAGCACAAACCGGTCTCGCTCATGGAGGTCGGGCCCCTCACCTTCCACTCGGCTCCAAGAATTTAATTCCACCAGGCTTCCCGCGTCCCACTTGGTCCATGGCTTTGACGCCACCAGGTCTCCCACTTCTCTTGACAGCATAGCCAGGCCGCCAACCCTCCCCTTCACTTCAATGTGAGACCACGAGCACTACGTCTCCTACTACGCCGATGACATGTAAGGCCCACTTTTATATGACCAATGTGATTTAAGCCACCAGCCGCCCCTTCCCAGTACCATATGAAAAAACGACTGCCATATGGCTCATCAACTGCCACATTTTAAGATCGATACTATCAATAAAAACGTATGTCAGTTCCGGATTTCCTCTACTGTTCATGCAGCACAAGCCACGATGGCTCAGAAGAAACGACCGATTGACGTGCCGGCGAGCGGAAAGAGTGCCTACGTCTCTCCTCTGAAAAGCCTGAAGACCAAGATGGATCTAAAGCGTACCGTCCGTCGCATCATCAGTACAGCTACTTGACCGCCGCTTTACTCATACTTTGCTCACAGATTACTTAATCATGGATCTTCGCGAATTCATCTAAGGGAATGGCGTTACCAAGCCCGAGGTCCGCAGCACGATGGAAGCGCAAGGGCGACTGCTATGGACGGATTGCGACAAGTACGGAAACCGGATCCTACGTCTCTACATCGGTGAGCCAGAAGCTAAGGAATCACTACAACAGCACCAAGAGATAGGGTCACACGTTCAACCACATGCGTGTGCTTCACACTCCATGCTAATTTCGTATGCAGTACTTTCGAGATGCTCGACGTCGCGACTGAGACACGGCCGACCAAGAACTGATTACGGGGTCGCTTTTTAATGTTAACCAGAACGGTCCTCATGACCCGAAAAACGGATCGATCATCACGTTCACGCCATACAAGATGCGGCTTTTCAAAAACGCATGCCAGGTCGACACAAATATGAATAATATTAGGGTCCAAGCTCCACCGTCAGAGAAACGTGAAAATCAAAATGCCGCCCAAGTGCAGACGGGGTCCAACGATGTCATGCCAGCCAGCACTAGTGTTCAAGCACCACCACCCGTGCAAATCTAAAGATGTGAAGTAGTCCAAGAGCAGACGACTGCGAAGATCGACGCGAGATCAAAGCATTTTATTGCTCAAATCCCGTCTTCGGATCCAGACGAAGAGAAACAGTGTGCAACAGCTTCTCGTCCGCCAATACTGCTGTGGTTTGATACGAGTGCGATAACCGCTACGATCACTACAGAGGCTGCGTCGCAGATATCTTCGTTACCACAATTGTATATTGTTCGCTACTTGTGCTACTTTTTTCCTTAATGACGACATTTGTTGTTCATTTGTGTGTGCTACAACAAATACCCCCCCTCATGTGTCGTTACGTTGCTGCAAGCTTACATCGCCCCAGCTGTGGCTATGATTCTTTCCTCTCAAAATTATACGTGTGTGTACACCCAAGACGTACATTGTACCTCTATGATAAATGTATAATACATCAACGACAATTGCCACATCAATGCGACAACACGAGCAACTCCGACAGTTCCTCCACAAGACAGCCGTTGATACTCACTCTTCCACAGGCCAGACGATCGCTTTTAACCTCCAGCTAGGTGCTATGATGTGCCAGTTCTTGCCTCTATCCGCACATGCTCATTCAGCAAATCATGCATGTCACTGATGGGAACGTAGGCCACTATGACATTGAATAGACCAGCACATCTTACTGCTCAGCAGAAAACCCAAGTTCTGCATCGGCAGCTCTCCTCGGGGAGATCTCTTATGCTCGTCAGCGATGTAGGTCTGTCTCATGCTCACGGCCTCTCGGTTATAACATCGACCGGAGAGGGCCGTAAATTTGCAAGATTGAAGATTGCTGTGCTCTCTGCAAACCTTCTTGCACATTTGTGCTCCCACAATTGCACTG
>JAADVQ010000223.1:0-20324 GCA_023335835.1 Elongisporangium senticosum | reverse complement strand
TCAGCTTGCATTTCGTACTGCTCCTTGAGGTACGAAAACGAACTTCGGAATGACCCAAAGCCATCGTGGCAAAATACGATCGCAAAAGTATCTTCTGAAGCACTGTCACTAGGTTGACGAAAAGGAACTACAATGACTCCATTGGAATCAGCCTCATGCACTCGAGCTTTTTGAGCTTTGTTGCTGCCTTGCTTTGTATTCATGACGAGAACCGAACTGTCGCGAATCAAATCTCCGCGCTCGTCCAAAACCATAAATTCATGACCTCGATGGGTGATTTTTTCGATTGGACGAAAGAACCCTTTGCGAACGATTGCACGGCATGTCACTCCTTGTTCCATCACTTCCACAACGAACACGCCACGCTTACCAACTTGACCTGCCTGAAAGGAGATTGGAACTCGTGCTTCTTGCCAAGGCTTCAAGTGCTTCAGATCAACGTGCTGTGTTTCACTAGCCAACAGCCCGTCTAGGCAGATATCTCCTCGAATTTCGCGTCGCATGCGAGTGTAATGCTCGATGGTCTTTATTTCATAGAGATGGGCGGTGACCGATTGCACGTTACGAATGCGAACGTACAATTTCAAATCATCGTCTACCCCAACAAAAGCTGCATTTGATTCACAAAATGAGATGCTGGTGCTAGAATTGACATTGTTTCCATGTAACAATGGCACAAGCGACCCATTTTCTGTATAACTGGTGATCGATTCATCATATCCATTCCACTGAGATTTTTGTTGAGCAAGCAAATCAACGGTTAAGAATTTGCTCAATTCATGTTCAAGTCCGTTCGGCATTGAGCCAAATTCCCAGAACGTGCTAATGACATTTTCGATGATCTTTTTGTCATTTTGAAGAGATAAATTCTGGTATCCAAGCGAAGATGCGGCTTCGTTTACGGATATCGACCCGCGAATTGAGTGGTTTCCGTATCCTCCTTCACTCAATACCACGAAGTGCTCGAGTGATATATTCGCTTGAACTTGACTTGTGAGCATGTACTTCGCGTTTAACCGAGGAATGGAAAGGTATTGCAAAAGCGTTGGAACTAGTTGCGAGTGCGATGGATCTTTCAAATACATCAATCGCTGCAACTTCACTTGCTCGTGCAGTAGAACAATGCGGATGGCATTCATTTGTGGAGACATATCTTTCAAAAACGCCAGATATGCGCTCAACTCCTCAACAGTGCGCTTATATTGCATGATATCACGTTGATCAAGTTCATTCGCTGCTTGGTCTTTTGCAGCCTTCATCAAGTTGATGACTTGAAATGTAAACGGTCCATTATTAGCAAAGAGAGAAGGTTCTTGCTGTTGCATGGCGAGAAGCTGGGATAGACTCAGTCTATTGTGCACAGAGCGATACCCAAACGCTTTCCCATTTGGCTTCTTGTCTTCTTCCTTGAGATCTTGAAGTATGACATCAGTGTATCCATCTACATGCGTGTAGTCAAATGCGAATTCACCCAGAAACAGCTCCAGTAGTGACCCGCGCTGTGTGTCGGCGAAAGACCAGGTTCCAAGGCATTGCTTCGCATAAACCAAGTGGAAAAAATATTCACGAGCAAACGTGTCCATATCACGGAGCGCAGACTTTATCGTCCTGTCATTTACAGACGATTTGAATTCCTCCAACTTGCGGTGCACGATTATCTTGGTGTCAATCAAATCAGGGCTATGCAGGATGTAAAGGAAGGATGAGCGACATCGCTTGAGTCAGACTGGTAGCAGCTGTCACTTACTTCATAGCGATAGATAAGCTCTCTTTCTGTACAGAGGCAGGATCCGCATTGCTCGGCACCGGATCGTCAAAGTTTATGGATAGCGCAGATGTGAGTTTGCCAGTCACTTCCTACTCAATCGAAGAGTGCAGGTCGTGAGTACCTCACATAAACACTTGGAGATTGCCACATACCTTCAGTTCTTCAGCAGGTCGATTCAGTTGCCGAGAGACCTCCAGCTGCAGCAGCATGAATCTTCCCTGAAGCCGAGCTGCTCGTTTTTCAGCGTCGTGGGTTCTGCGCAGAGCAGACACAGCGGACTCCAGATGCAGCTTCTGCGCAGTGAGCAGAGTCCAGGCCTGCTCATCCGCCTCAGGCCGCTTCTCGTCCAGCAGCGACTGCAACTGCATCAGCGTGCAGAGCGAGCTGAAGTACAATGCGTCCACGGACTTGGGCATGAGCTGGGTGGACACGAGAGAGCGCTTGGCTTCCACATCAACCGCCAGAGCGAACTGCTCGGCAAACGCCGCGCGTCTCTCCTTTGCTGTTGCGTCTCCGCCTTCTTGCGCTAGCGCTGTCTCGTACGCAGAGACCGCCATGCGCCTGAGATCCTCTTACTTGGTGTCTTCAACCCGAAGTGAAATCAGATCGGACGGAAACCATAAATAAAACCTCTTTCATTAACTGCGTAAAACCTCAAATGGGTTCACAAACTGAGTTGTAGGATGAATGACTGTGGGTTTATAAAGTTATAGAGGTATATGTAACGTATATTACGTTACCATGGTGATGAAGTTTAACGTATACAACCGAAATCTCTGAACGTTTAATTCGAGTGATCTTGTTCATGACACTTGCACGGCTCTAGTCCAACTCAATGACGACAAATCCATCCGTGACAAAGTCTCCTTCTTCACAGAAGACCTGCTCAACTTTGCCGTCCTTCGTAGCACGAATCACGTGCTCCATCTTCATGGCCTCCAAAATGAGCAATGGCTGGTCCTGCTTGATAACCTCTCCATCTTTCACCAGCACCTTGATCACCTTGGCCGGCATCGGCGTCATTATCTTGCGGTGGGCACTGCCCGACGAGGTGTCGTCACCAGCAGTCAGCGACGGCAGAGGCACATGGAACTTGTAGTCATAGCGTTGCGTGCCATCGTCGCAAAACACATGCAGGTCCTGCTGGTTGACGACAGCAGTTCCCTTGAACTTGCGGTTTTCAACACGGATCTCAAAGTCTCCAGAAGGAGCGATCTGCCCATGAGCATTCACCGTGACCGTCTCGTCATTCTCATCAGCGAGTGTGACTTCAAATGAGTGGCTCGATAGGTGCTTCACACCGACAGAGACGCTGACGCCTTCGTGGTGGAGATCAAACTTGCGTTCCAGCGTTTCCAGCGAGCGGAAATGCTTGAGCGAGCCTTCTGACCAGGGCGAGTTCAACTCGCCGTTGAAATCAGCCAGCGGGCGCGAATCGAATTGCTGTAGCAGAAGCAAACTGACGGCAGCCAGAGCCTTGGCATGCGTTGGGAAAGGAGCCAGCGGCTCGAGCACTTCGTCACCGTACTTGTTGAGGAAGCTCGTGTCGACACCACCCTTGCGGAATTCCGGGTGATCCGCTGTGCGCGCAACAAATTCAATGTTCGTCGGCAAGCCCACGATCTGGTATTGGTGAAGCGCCTTGACCATGGCATTGAGTGCCTCGTGACGATCCTTCCCGTGGACGATCAGCTTGGCGATCATCGGATCGTAAAAGATCGAGACTTCGTCCCCTTCAATGATACCCGTGTCGACGCGAACGTTATCCGCTGTCGGTGGCAGCCGCAGGTGCTTAAGCGTGCCACTTCCTGGTAGAAAATTGCTGTATCAATCAAACCAGCATGAGAACAGATCCATCATCTACCAGCTCCAATGGTTGCACACGTACTTGTATGGGTTTTCAGCATAGATACGAGCCTCAATGGCATGGCCATGGATCTTCAGATCTTGCTGTTTGATAGGGAGCGGCTGACCAGCAGCTACCTTCAGCTGAAGCTCCACCAAATCTTGCTTCGTGATCATCTCCGTCACAGGGTGCTCGACCTGCAGGCGCGTGTTCATCTCCATAAAGTAGAACGACTCGTCCTCATCCAACAGAAACTCGACCGTGCCGGCTCCACAGTAGCCGACCGCCTTGGCAGCCGCTACGGCAGCATCTCCCATCTTCTTACGAAGCGCCTCGGACATGTGTGGCTATTAGAGCAGATCCATATTCAAATGCGTTAGTTGGGCCCGATTCGTGGTCATAAAGCAAGGTCAGACGTACCGCGGGGGCTTCTTCCAGCACTTTCTGGTGGCGGCGCTGGACGCTGCAATCACGCTCAAATAGGTGCACCACACTGCCGAACTTGTCGCCAAAGACCTGCAGCTCCACGTGACGGGGCTTGCGCAGGTACTTCTCAATGAGCACACGGGCGTCGCCAAAGGACGCCTTGCCTTCGCGCTGACAGGCCTCGAGGTTCTCTCGCAGGTCCTTGTCTTCGTCCACGATGCGCATGCCTTTGCCACCTCCACCAAGCACGGCCTTGATGAGCACGGGGTAGCCAATGCTTCGGGCCTCTGCCTGCAGCGTCTCGAAGCTCTGGTCTTCGCCGTGGTATCCAGGCGTCACGGGCACGCCGGCCGCGATCATGATGTCCTTGGACGCACTTTTGGAGCCCATGGCTTCAATGGCCTTCACAGGAGGCCCGATGAACTCAATGCCAGCCTCAGCGCAGGCGCGCGCGAACCCGGCGTTCTCCGAGAGGAAGCCATAGCCCGGGTGTACGGCTTGCGCCCCCGACAGCTTACAGATCTCGAGGATCTTCTGCGCGTTCAGATAGCTCTCGCTGGCTGGCGCAGGCCCAAGCCTGTAGGCCTCGGTCGCTTGTTGCACGTGCTGGGACGCCACATCGGCATCGCTGTACACCGCGACGGTCTCGATGCCGAGCTTCTGGGCCGAGCGGATCACGCGGAGCGCGATCTCGCCGCGGTTCGCGATCAGGATCTTGCGGAAGCTGCGAGGCGCGCCGCCGGGGGCCATAGAGCTCAAGAAGCGGCGGCTCAGAGGCGCCTGGAGGCGCGTGGTGGATCGGAGCGCTCGGGGCCAGACCATGGCGACTGCGCTTCCGCTGGTTCAACGTGGTTTGACTGGGCTGGACGCGCGTTGTTGAAGCCACGTCCCTGTACAAGAGCGATCGGCTCTTATAGAGGGTTGAAGTTCATTCGTTTGCAGTTTCCCCTGCTTCTGGGCGTGATCACCATGACTGATGCAGCCGTCGTTACGTAGCAGATAAGTGGTAAATGAGTGCAACTTTGGGGAATTTACGCATATAACCTTTGTCATCTACCATAATCTCGGAAATTAGACATAATGGAACAATGACTTTGTGGAGTATGAATATTTTCTTTTCATCATCATGATCGCTCCGACTGGTTGGGCAGGCAGAAACACCTGCGAGCAGGAAGGGCTATTGTCTATCTTTCTTTCTAACATCTATCGTCGCGCACTCGTGGTGTCAACGTCTTCCTCTTGTCCTTCTCACCTCCGGTTCCCAGCCACGGGATCGAGCAGCAGCGCGTCCTGGTCCTGGCGCAACGACGCCGTCTCTCCGCCGTTGACCAGCAGCTCCAAAATGGCCTCGAACGTCGGTCGCTCCTCGGGCTTGCTCACCCAGCAGAGCGTCATCAGGGTCTTAAATAAGGGCGGACAGTTGACCGGGATCGCCGGGCGCAGATTGTTGTTCAGCACGCCCAGCGCCGCCTGGATCTGGCTCAGCCCTTCGTACGGGCACTGCCGTGTGATCGTCTCCCAGCACACGACGGCGTACGAGAACACGTCGGCCTTTTCCGTGTACTTCTCGGCCGCCAGCACCTCGGGCGCCATCCATTGCGTCGTGCCGCAGTTGCCTGTCATGGTCTGGAAGTGAGCGCGCACGCGAGCGAGGCCAAAGTCCGAGATCTTGATGGCATACGAAGAGTCCACAAGCAGGTTCGGGCTCTTGAGGTCGCGGTGCAGGATCGGCGGATGGAACGAGTGCAGGTAGTTCATGCCCTGCGCCGTATCACGAGCAAAGCTGTTGGGAACGAGCATGAGTGTTAGATCTATCCAAACGCATGCAGAAAGAGAGGACAACGCACCCCATCTGCTTGGTGTAGTCGATGACGACGTCCTGACGCAGGACGTTCCAGAGAGAGCCGCGCGGCAGATATTCAATCACAAGACAGCGAGTGGGAGGCTCCAGACACGCGCCCATGAGCAGACAGATATTGGGGTGTCTACAAACACACAAGAGACACCAGATCAGCCTTCATAACCATGAATAGACACAGAGTCAGCATGGCATATGCCCTCACCTCAGAATGCTCATGATCTGCACTTCCGTTTCAAACTCCTCCAGGATCTCCACCGTGAGGTATTGGCATACCAGGATCTTCACGGCCACGGCCGTGCCGCGCCAGGTCGCGCGATGCACCGTGCCGAATGCGCCCTGCCCGATCATCTCGGCCACCTTGAGCTCGCTGAACTCGATGTGCAGACTGCTGTTCTTGCTGGCGTTCGGCGGCAATTTCTCCTTGCGTCGCGCGGACATCCCGAAGTCGTCACTGCGCATCAGCGCGCCTCCATTCGCGGCGGCCATTGCATCCTCTACGTCCTTTTCCTCATGCTGCAGAGCGATCGCATCGTCTACCAATGGCGCCGCCGAGGTCTTGACGTACATCGGCGAGTGCAGGAACAGCGGGATGCGTGCCTTGCGCGCCACTTCCAGCTGCATTTGCGCCGGCTGCGCAACCGAGTCGCGCACAAACTGGCGCTCAATGGCAGTCGCAGTCTTGGCAGTGTCCGCCTTGGACGGCGTCGTGAGATCACTGCTCTTGCTCGCTCGGTACATAGGCGGCGAGTCCTCGATGTCGAGGAAGGATGCGCGCAACTCACCCACGACGTCGCTCTCCAGATCCACATACCGATCGCTTTCGTGGTCCTCGAAGGGCACGCTCTGCAGCGAGTCCTCTCGGTCGCGGTCCGACAGGTACCCGAGCTCGTGGTCGAAGTCCAGCGAGTCGAAGTTGATGCGGTGCTGGTCGCGGCCCGAGGACGGCGGGTATCGATGCTGCCCATGGAGGTCGTGGGTTTCGTAGATGGTGCTGGGCAGCGGATCCAGCTCGGCCGTCTCCGTCGTCATTGTGGTCGTAGCCGTGGCCACACTTGCGGAGCTGGCGCCTCCGCCTCCCGCGTTGGTCGCTGCACTGTGCGCTCGTCGACGCATGGGTTGCTTTTGCGCCGCCGAGCTGCCCGCCACTCCACCGCCGGCACCGCCAGCTTGCATGCTCTTATACTGATGCGCCTTCTGCAGCACGGCCAGCCCGTGCAGCGCGTGGGTCTGCTGCACGGGCGCCGCGCTCTCGCTCTGCTTCTTCACGTGCACGGGCGAGGCCGGATGCAGGAACGGCACGGTGTCCGGCTCCACGGGGCTGCTCTTGTGGTCGCGGCCGCCGTCCTCGTCTGTCCACGGGTGCTCGCGGATGAACTTGACGTACATGATGATGGCCAGCACCAGGAAGCACAGCGACCCAGACAGCACGGGGTCCATGATGGGGTACGCGCCGTAACTTCTTCCCCACCTGAACACTGACAATTATGCTGCACGTGTGTGAGTGCGTGCGCTTCTGAGCGTAACCGAGTGTACCCTCGACCCACTTTCCCTCTTTCCCTTCGTTTCCCACGCAGGAATTGGCCCAGAAAAATATAGAGCAGACCTCGTTAAATTAGGTACGGCAGGTTGTAACCCTCCCCTCTCCGGTTTGACGAACTGACAGGATTAGTCGACTTGCATATTTTATGTGGACCACATGAAAACGATCTTTATTGTATATCAGGAGTGTTCTTTTTTCTTTTATTCTGGTTGAAGCCACCCATTGTGGCGTACGTGTGAAAACTCCTTTAGGATTCATCGGTCAAAATCTCTCGCGAGAGAATGTGGTGCAACGCGGCTTCGTACGTGGCCAGATAGTACCCGGTTTCGCTGCGGCGCTTTTCCGGGTCGCTCAGTCGGTTCAGCAGCACCTGCGTCATGATGGGGGCTTCCAACTCGCTGTGCACGATCACATAAATAAAAATGGGCAAGATATCGTCGCCGTTCAGCAAATCTTCTTGCTCGCTCTTGTGACGCTTGAGCGAATGGTCTTCGGGGCTTGCCGGTGTATTGGGATCTGTAGAGATAGTATCCTGGCTGACTGGGGTGGCAATCGAATGTCGCCGTTGCTGACCAGAAGCGCTGGTGCGGTAGATTTGACGCTCGATATTGTACAACGAGTGGATCATATGCGCCGCATGCACAAGTTTCCGCATCTTGTCGAGAGGAAGAAATGCGTCGTCCATTTCTTTGATAGCGTCAACCACTGATCGCCAACTGCTCAACGAAATTTTGTCGATCGGGATGCCGAAATAGCTCTGAGGCTTGCCCTTAAGCTGGAACACGCGCTGGCGGAACTGCTGCTCCTTGTGCGTCACCAGTGTGCGCAGGTACGTATTCAGATCAGGCATCAGAGGCACGCAGATCTTTTCCTCCATCTCGTATCGAATCGCGTCGGAAATCAATTGCTGCACCTTCTCGTGGTTGTTGAAAATGTCCATGCTTGAAAGGTTCACGAGCGAATTTTTTCGTCCGACCTGGACTTGCTCCATTGCTGGTGAGGAGGAGAAGAAGGCGACCAGCCGTTCGAGATGGACGCGCATTTCTTCAAAACGGTTTTCCAGCATGTACTCTTGCACAGCATCGACGATGTTTCCGATCTCTTCCAGCAAGTTCTTTCCAGCTTCAATGCCATTGTGGCGCAAGTTGACCATGAATTTGGTGCAAGCTTTGCCTTCTGGAGATGTAATGTCATTGACAATGTGGTACACGTAAATTCTCAGCTCTCGGTAGAGCGGCTGAGTGCGATTGCGCTCCAGCAAATGGGCCGAGGGCACGTCCAGAAACTGCTGCAATTGCTTCAAAGCCACACTGTGGAGGAACGTCATGGGCGAAGGCGTGACAAGCGCAGCTGTGGTTCGCAGAAACTCTTGCAGTGCTGGAGCGAGAGCGTTTGGACTGACATTTCGACCGTGAACTCGTCGTGGTGGAAAATTGCAGTCAGCAACGCGAGCAGACAAACGACTTAACTGTACAGTGAAGGAGCAATAAAGTTAGTGAAGCAGTCAGATAATGACGTGTAAAATATCATAACATACCTTGCGATGCAACTTGTTCAGATCCCGATACCGTTTTCTTGTAAACCAAACTACACCGCTTTCAAGATCAACGACACGGACAATGTAATCCTGCATCCATAGAGATTTAGTAACTGGAGATAGACGCAACAGTTGAGCAAATTTGAGCGCCTACCAAATGGCCAGTTCGTCGCACTGGTCTATAGTCCTCACTAATAACTCGAATGGACATTCCTTGGCGAATACCTGGGAAGAGAACAATTGGAATTCAGCATCATAGTTACCCATGAGCGCTGAAATATCCCGCCCACTTACCCTTGGCCTTTAAGATGAGCAGGTGCCACTCGTGATCTGAAATAATACCATCCATTTGGATCGTCATGTCGACCAGCTACACAGATAATATACAGCGTCAGGAGAAAGCCAGCCAATGATAACGCTCCATTGGATATCCGCCTTACCATTTTCGAGGGCTGAATTCGGCCGACAATCATCGAGCGCAAAGCGTCCAACTCATGACCCGAAAGCACTCCGTGGCGATAGATTTCACTCGCCTTCGACAGCAATTCGAATACAAGATGCGGTTCACGATGACGAATGCGGTTTTCGGCTTCATCCAAATCCAGTTTACTGGCTCGAATGACGTCGATATGTGCAGTGTCAAGAATATTCGCTCGTTCTTGGCGCAATTCCACCGGAATGAACTTTTGATTCATGGAATCGGCAACGATTTTCTGGCTCGCAAGCGTGGCCGCATCACCAAACAGCGGTGTCTTCTCTTCCTCGTTCAATTCGGTATCCTCCAAGCTGAATTCTTTGCCGTAGAGCGTTCCATCGTCTTCAGCCAACGCGCTGGAGCGTGCAGGTTGCTCTTCCTGCTTTGGCGCTTCAACTGACGCCTCATCGTCTTCTCTCGCTGCAGACTCGACCTCTCCCTGCTCGGACGCTTCTTCGCATTCTTCGTCTTCTTCATCTTCCAGTTCTTCTCGATCGTCATCGTTTTCTTCGTCCACGTCATCCGGAAGCTGCAAGCAATGCGACACATTCAACGCCATAGTGAGCTATGCAAGCACAACATCAAAATCGCAACGCATTATACGACTGTACGTACCCTCAAGAAGTCGTCTGGGAGCGGATTCTTCCCAGAGTACCCAGACGCCTCGGTATCTTCATCGGTTGCACTGCCTGATGCCTTCTCAACCGCTTCCATGCCCAGAATGGCCGAGATGGCTTCTTCCATGATGAACTCATTGGCCTCCAGTACGACCTGCAGCGTTTCCGGCTCCCAGAATGGGAAGATCGACTGCAGGATCGCAACCCCTCGAGCCAAAGCAGCACTGCTCGGGGCCGCGCGGGCCGTTCTTGTCGCAGTTAACGGCGCGGCGGGGGGTGCCACATTGGACTGTCGGCGCTTGGACGAAGAGAAGATCGTGTCCAGCAGCGCGGGCACCGTGCGCTGCTTCTTCTCGCCTGACTTCTTCTTCTTGCTGCTGCTGTCGGACTTCCACGGCGATTTCTTGCGCATGCCTTTGTCATCGTCGCTGCCGGCCGATGCGGTCACAGAGGACGCCGAGAGCGACGGAGAGCCTGCGCCGGCGCCGACGGAGGCAGCGGCCAGCGCCGCGTGAGACGGCAGGCGATGCACGTTGGACGGCGGGGGAGCGGGCCGCAGCCGGATTGAGCTGCTCGGGCGGTGCCGGAAAGAGTGAGAGGAAGAAAGAGCTTGCTCCACGCCACGCGGAACGCTAGATTTACCGTACTTACGGTACCTGCCAACTGAACATAAAAAACGCCAGTTTGGCAAAACAACTGATCTGGCGAGAAGGGAAATTACTCACGCGCGGAACGGGGTATTCCCCGCGTGTCGATCGGATTTGACAGGGGATGGAGTGATGCCGGAGTGTCACGTCAGCTGTTTGAAGGCAACGGAAACATGCACGATCCATCCAGCAGTCTCATCTGCCCAAGCACCAGACAGACGACCGCAAGTGATGGGGAGCTCCATAAAGCGTCCATGGATCTGGGCGGCAACAAGAGTGTCTATACAGTACTGGACAGAGCGCCCCCCCAAGCAGACCGGGAGGGTGGGCTCAGGACGGAGAGCGTTATCTGCCGTTCGCATTGGATCTCTCTATTCAAAGAGCGCGATCAGGTTGTGCTTTTACATTGGACAGATCGACGGCTTTTCCACTTGCGACGCGTGTTCACTTGTGCGCCTCTGCGTACTTGACGAAGTTGTTGAGAATGGCCTGCCAGCCGCTTTGCTGCATCTCCACAGAGTTTGCCTCCTCGGCGTCGAACACCTGCACGATCCTGGTCTTCTCTGCGTCGACAGAGGAGAACGCGATGCTCACTTTACGACCATCGCCGAGGGTGTAAGTGATGCTGCGGAGCTCTTCCACTTGATCGTAGACGCCTCCGAACTCGAAGCTTAAGCTGCCGTTTCTAGAGGCCATCGTGGAGCTGAAGGCGCCGCCCACGCGAAGGTCGTTGGTCGCAGAAGGGCAATGCCAGTCGTCCGATGCAAAGTTCCATTGCGTGATGGCGTCCGGATCAGTCCAGGCTCGCCACACGGACGCGAGGGGCGCCTGCACAAGCGCCTCCGTCGTCACACTGATCACCATTGTTCTTGCTACTGCTGCTCTGGGGTCCGCAATGGTTTCTGGGTTGAAAACGCGATCTTCTGCTGCTATAATTCATGGTAATTACTCAAATCACGATGAAATTTCCAGTAATTCGCTGGAATGATCAGGTTCTCCGATTGATTTACGAGCAGTACTGTCTTTCATACTTGTGTTCACTTGAGCGAATGACTCACGATGGCGATTCCCTCACTGGTCTCCATCGTCTCCTTGGAATCGTCGCGCTTCTTCTTCTGGAACCGTGGGCAAACGTGAGATTTGAAGACATCAAGGCTACATCATTTGGGCAGTACAGTAGCGCGCACCTTTCGCTCAGAGTGGTGGATCGCTTGCGAGGGCATTCCCGCGTACTCGGAGAAGATGGAGCCGTAGTTGTATCCGTACGCGATGCAGGCTGCGGTGGCACCAATGGTGCTTCCGCCCTGGCACAGCAACGCATGCCTTAGTTCGCTGCTCCAACAATGGGAAGCATGAATGGACTCACCAGGATATCGCTGTAGTGATGCCAGTTGTCGACTGACCGCGAGACAGCGATCCACGTTGCTACCAGAGCCGGCAAAAAGCACAGCATCAGCTTGAGCATCTTGCGTCCGCCGCGAAGCGTTGGCTTGCTGCGATTCTCACAATTAAGCCGTGACCGACCAAGCAAGTACAACTACGGCAGCATGAGAGACACATATAGCCATATCCAAGCTGAGATCAACGCACCGTTAGCATGAGCAGCGTGGCCCAGGCAAAGGACGAGTGGCCGGATGGAAAGCTCTTGCGGGCCTGCTGCTCACCCTTGACGTTCGTGCAGAGGTTGGTCTGGCCATCCCAGACCACGTCGTACTGCCAGCCGCACATGTCGTAGAAGCATGGGCGGAATCGGCCCGCGAGCGCCTTGGTGAACTGCGTGAGCAGCTGCGTGAGTCCCACGGAAAGCGCCAGGCTCAACAGAAAGTCGCGCGTGTCGTGCTTGATGATGCGCACGCGTTTGAACTTGGGCAGCACGTAGTTCACGAACAGATTCACAGCTATGGGCACCAGCGTGCTGCCGAGTCGCAATGCACTCACGGTCACTTGCTGCTTCATGGTCTTGAGGTTGATGGTCGGATCTCGCGCCCATACGGAGTGCGTGGCATTAAGCTGCACTTCGATATTGGGGATGACACCTAATGCGAAGCGCATTGATCAGTCCACATGACGAGAGCGCATGCAGGAACGATAGACAAGTCGTACGCTGGTGCACGCTGGCATGGGAAACGGCCCAGGCGGCAGCCATGAGCAACAGCGCCACGCCGAACTCCAGCAGCCGCAGCTGCGTGCACAGGTCTTTCCATGAGGGGCTGCTGCTGTGCTGCGATCGCTCTCTAGTGGGCAGCATGGCGGTACTGGCGTCGCACTCGTCCAACTCCAGCTCTGAGATCATTCATGCGCTTTGGCCAGCCGTTAGCAACTGAAAGTCCAATGTCACGCTTCTATTGGACAATAAAAAATGGATGTTCAATTTCATTGGCTGAAAATAAAACTGATAATGTTGAAGCCACTCGCAAGATTCATTATTATTATCCGCTCTTCCGAATAGAGTTGAAGTGCCCCAGACGTGAACTTCTGGAGCTGATCAAAGCTAATGAAGGGATGACGCTGGCTTGAGGCGTTGGACTCATTATCAGCATTTCTGAGCCTTAGTTGAGTCTCGTTACGCTCTTCTATGGAGGCAGATTCTAAAACACGACGACGAAGAGGAAAATGACGAGCACTAGCACGAGAAAGATCTTGAGAATCAACGATCGATTGCCCGAGACCATATTGTACAGCTTCATCAGTTCTCCGTGAGCTGCTTCGACGTTCGTTTGACTAGAGATCAGACAGAGTCAGACGTAATCATGGAAGTCCACGAGATGGGAACACTCGTGGATACGTACGCGATGTCCATGTCGTCGTCAATCCGAGAGATCATTTCCCGCTGCTCAGCGACCATCGTGGCCATGCGTGTGTACATTCCAGTGATCTACACATCAATCACAGTCAATGGATGTTGCACTGGTCACAGCCACTGAACCACAGACGCACCTCAACGATCGTACTCTCGACTTGGACAGCGTTGTTATATCGCGTCTGTGCGTCCTGGCGAGGTAAATATTGCATCGATCGCTGTGGCCCCGCACTTCCGCCAGGCGTCGTGGCTTGCTGCATGAATGGACTGGAGCCAATGTTGCCAGCCCGTCGACGTAACCCTGCGCCTGGCATGGGCAGATCGTTGTTGAACGGCGCTGCTGGATTATTCCCTGCTAGTCAATCATCAATGGACATGTCAGTACAGCACACATGCTGTTAGCTTCAATAAGCAATTCGTACCCATCGGTCCAGGCGGAGGCGAGCCAGTTTGGATCCCATTCGGCCGTTGCTTGCTAGCAAAGGGATTGCCTGGTGCGCCACCGTTTGGCTGTGTGGGTGCAGAACCTGGAAGAGGAAGAGGAGCAGCCTGTGGTACAGAGGTTCTTGCAAACAACGGAGCGTTGATCTGGACCATGGGACTAGCACCACCATGAGAGAACTTGCTTCTTCGAGAACTGCGCTCGCGGATTGTGGCTGTATGCTGCTGCAGTGCAAACTACAAGAGACACACGCAATGGCGTGAGCATTATAAGTACGTGGACTAGCACTACTGAAGCGCGAACGCACATGGAACGCCTTGGCGCTCTTGGCGCAGCGAGCCTTCAAGGACGCGCAGATGATGGAGAAGTGTGCCTGGTGGTGCTGCTCGTGTCTGCCTCGTTGCGCCATGACCGACTGGTGGAACGTCTGGATGTTCTTCTCGATGGCCGACAGCTCCTTCTTGAGCAGATCCGTGAGCGACGCGATCTGCGCCATTGGGTCGTCACCGATGATGGACTTCTTGCTCACGAGCTCCTGCAGGTCGCGCAGGAACAGCTCCTGCTGCCGCAGCTGGTCCGTGATCTGCTGCGCCCGTCTGGCATCGTGCGACAGCGGGCGGTGGGTCTGCGGTCGGCGCGCGCCAGTGTCGAAGAGCACCGTGATCTTCACGAAGTCGCTCGTGCGGTCCATGATGTGGCACTTGCGCAGCTCGGGTGACGAAGCCAGGGAAACCGTACTTAGGTAGAGCCAACAAAAGCGAACTTAATGGGATTCGTAATTACCGATTTCTCGGGTGGTTTTTACATTTGTCAGAGTGATGGTAGAACCGTTCGAACTGCACGCACATCACGCACGGAAGACGATGGAGGAAGCGGCCCTGAGGGCCAAGATCCAGGCCATGAAGAACCTACTGCAGGTGCGAGCGCAACGAGCGAGCGACCCTGGAGCTAGCTGCGCTGGAGACTCCGGTTTCCGATCGTACCGTGGCTCGCAGTATCCGTCCTCCACTGGTGGCGCCTACAGACCAACTGCCCACACACCGCCGTCCTACAGCTCGACGCGTAGTGTGTGGTCTCGCAATGCGAGTGCGTACAGGAGCCAGACATACGTACGGCCTGCGGTGTTGAGTGCGAACAAAGTGTGGCGCAAGGATATGCAAAGCCCTGTGAACAGCTCCACGCCAAAGTCGACGCAACCAGCACAGAGCGCTTCTCAGCCACAGACCACGACGACTGCACTGGCCAAGCGGGTACGTTCGGACTGTAGCACTGTCTAGTGGGCTTTTGCAGTGGAGGTTTGATGATTCGGCTCTTGATTTGGCAGCCTGCGCCAACAGCCACAAAGCCTCGAACTCCATTGCTCAAGTAAGTTGCCATCGCATTGCTGAATCGGATAGACATGGATCATTGACTATTGTGTGCTATCACCCCCAGACGTCCCCGAGGCAGCATGCAGCTTCGTGTGCTGAAGCTGGAAGATGGAGAGTACGCCAAGGCCAACGGCGGCTTCAGTCTGATCCGCTCCGGTTTCAAGAAGCCAGAGCTAAGTCCGTCAGCTCCAGACAAGCAGCCTCTTTCACGCATCTCCCAAGCCAGTGCGTATTGTATCAGGGCTTTGGAGCCATCTGCTGCTGTCGCACTAATATCTATCTAGATGCCGTCAATATTGGAGGAGTTAAATACCTCGTCGCAAACGGAGGCAAGTCACTGCAGCGTTTCGGCTCGAATTCCTCATGCGTGAGTGCTGCCAACCGAATACCCAAGCACACAACGAGTGCCACGTATGAACATCCGTTTTTAGTCCCCACCAAGTGAATGCACCATTTAACGGATCGTGTGCCTGTAGTGCTCGTGCAACCGCTGTCATCCAGCGCGCGCGTGTCACGCGATTCAAAGCAAGCGCTGTGAAAGTTCGCACCGAATTATGCTCGTTTTACAACCGTTTCGGCAAGTGCCTGCTCATGTTCTAACGCAATCGGTCTCTTCTGTCAGCGTTTACGAACTGTGTGCGTGTCTGTCTGGCCATGGATTTCTGTGTGTGTGTCTGCATTGTACAGGCTATTGCAAGCGGAAGAACGACTGCAAGTTCATCCACGACAGCCGTCGCATCGCTATCTGCCGCAAGTTCCTTCGAAACGAGTGCTCGGATCCGAACTGCCTGCTCTCGCATCGTATCGACCAGGTCGATCTCCCCTGTCAATCGTCAATGTAGGCGGCGTGCATGACAACTGATTTGTGGCTAAATCTTGGTCATGTACAGAACAAAATGCCGGTCTGCAAGCTGTTTCTGCGTGGCGCTTGCACGCGCGAGGACTGCAAATACCGCCATGTCAAGGTGAGCGCCAGCGCCAAGCCCTGTGAGGAGTTCCTCAAGGGTTACTGCCCAAAGGGCGCCTCCTGTCGCCTGAAGCACGAGCTGCCGCCAAAGAAACGAGTGGCTGCAATGGGTCCGACCGTCTCTGTGCAGCCACCAGTTTCAAGTGCCTCAGGTACGTTGTCTCCTGCTGGCGTGGCTGGTGCGAACGCGCTCTCAACCGGCGCGAACCACCACGCACCAGCATCACTAGTAGCCAAAACCTTGTCCCCCCAGTCGGCTCCTGGCCGCGAGAATATCGCGCCGAGTTCTGAACGGTTGTCGATCCGCCCCAAACTGAACTTTACGTCGCGCCATCAGTCGCACTTGTCGCTTTTCAGCGCTCGGTCCAGCACAACCTAACGGTAACGACTCAATAATACACTGAAGATCTTGCGGTGCATCATGCAGCCATGTTACATATCCGCCCAGATTGCCAAAACACGGTGGGTTCCACGTCTCTGTGGGCAGCCGGACTTTACAGTTGAAACGGATAGTCCGACCCCTTTTGTGATTCAGTGAACTGCACTCAAGCGTCGCGCCATTTCCACCAATCAGCGCCACGTCCCAAGCGACATGCCACCCTGATCCCGCCCGCCATCCTGCCCAGAAGCCGACGGTAGCCCCAGTGAAGGACACGATGGACGAGAGCGACGAGAGCGTCGTGGCGCGGTACCTCGTGACCAAGATCTCCTGGCGCGGCTCGTACCGGCGCATTCTCACCATCTCGTCCGCCTGTCTCGCGACGTACAACCCCGAGACGTTCCAGTGCACCAACCAGTGGCATCTCTCCGAGATCGAGGACATCGACGTGCTGCAGGACCGCGGCCAGGTACCGCCTCACTCTGCATGCGTGTGTACTCACTCCATGGATTCACTCATGGATCCGCTGCTGGTAGTTCATGCTGCGGCTCGAAAAGGCGCGCTTCCGGTGGGCCAAGGTGCGCTTCCAGTGCCACGCGCGAGCGCACTTTCTCACGCTCATGCACTCGCTGCGCCGGTTCTTCACGTTCCAGCCTGTTCGCTTCAGCTCCAGCGAGATCTCCAGCCGGCCTGTGTTCCGCTGCACGGAGCACTACGCCGACGACACGTACTCGCCGTATCTGCTCGAGATCGGCGTGGCCGGCATCCTGCTGCTGGACGAGCGCGGCCGCAATCTCTCGACGTTCCCGTATCTATACCTGCACCGCATTGCGGTGTCCACGGCGCATCCGGACGGCATCGTGCTCTCACTGCCGTCGCACGAGCGGCTCTTCCTCTGCCACCCGCGCGACAACTGCCTCTTCCACATCGCGGCCGCCATGCGCGCCGTGGGCATCGAGCCGCCCTTCGGCGAGACCCCGCTCAACGTACAGCTCCTGCGACTGCGCAACTCGCAGCTACTGGACCACCCGTCGCTGCTATGTTTTGACGTGCACAAGGTGAGCGACGACGGCAAGACCGCGCACGACATCCAGCTCATCATCCAGGGCGGTGGCCTCGTGGAAGTGCACACGCGCATGCGGATCGTGATCTACCGCCCGTTCAAGACGCTCGTGAGCCTCGTGCGGTCCGAGTGGGACGACAAGACAGTCGTGCTCGAGTTCACGCAGGGCGAAACGCTCGTGGTCCGGCTGCAGATGCGCGAGCAGTTCATCGCGCTCGTGCTGCTCGTGTGTCGCGAAGGATCGCACGACCACGTGGAGCTCACGACCACGACCATGAAGCAGCATCGGCAGTACCACCCGCACCGCACCGAGAGCGACAACATGAACGAGATCACGAGCATCTCCATGGAGATGTTCTTCCTGCGCCGGATCCTGCAGACCAACGTGCGGCAGGAGGAGTCGATGGTGCCCGAGCGCGGCGTCTCTGCGAAATACCGCATCCCGCCATCGAACGAAGCCGGTGGCTCGTGGCTCCAGCGGCGAAAGCTGCTCGGACGCCGGCGATACGAAGCGCGCCACTCGTCCGAGACCGGCGAGACCATGAACGACCACTTGAGCGTGTCTGTGGCTATGGAGGAGCTTAACGCCAACGTGGAGGTCAAGGGACTGAGCGCATTCTGCCACAAGGAAGTGCTCAACCAGGCTATCGATCTGCTGGCCCAGCATCTCTCGTTACTTGTCAATGCGCTGCGGCATTATCTGGATCCATGCAACACGGATATCGTGATCACGTTGCAAGCACTCGTGCGGCTATTCCACCTGCCGCACGCGTTCTTCTCGGACTCAATGGTGCGTGCCATCGGCTTTTCCTCTTGTACGTGCAGCCCCTGACAGCTTCTTGTGTCCTTGACGTCCAGATCCCTCGTGTTGCAGATGCTCTCGTGGATCTGTTGCTTTCGCGTGACAGCGTGACCTGCTACTGGTGCATGAAGCTGCTCCAGTGCTTCTTCGAGCCGCATCGAATCGAGTTTTCTCGTAGCCAGCGTGGTAAAGTGCTTCAGTACTTTGTGGAGCACCGGCAGTTGGTGCTGGCGCTTGTGCAGCTGCTGCCCAACTCAGCGCCTTCCGCACCAGCCAATGTCTGCGGCTACTGGATGAAAGACCCGACGCCCGAGACGCCGCAGCACACGATGCTCGAGTCCAAAGACGCTAAGCTGGAGAACGATATGAACATCGTGTTCTACGAAGCGCTGTTCACGCTCCAGCATCTGGTCATCCACTTGCGCGCCCACGGGACTCTGTTTAACAATGCCTCGGACGACCAAAAGAACATCATCGCCCAGCAAAAGCACGCCGTGGCGACGCAGTTGCTGCAGAAGCACCAGTTCCTGCTGGACTCAGTGGTGGATCTGCGTCTCGTGCGGTCCAGCCAGTGCACGATTGCACTGATCAATTTCGTCGTCCACGAGTTCACTGTCACGCGCATGCACCGAAGGGGAAGCACTGGGACAACTCAACCGCAGCCGAACAACATGCCCCCAAAGTCCGTCGGTGTGGCCGGCCTGACACCCCGGCGAAGGCCAATGGCCACTCGAAGACGCTCGGTTTCGAATCCCAACAACACTGTCGACCAGATCCAGCAAGCACTCGGGCGCATTGAGATCTCTGATCAGTACGCTTACGAAGTGCGGCAACTGCAAATATTCCTAGAGCGCTGCACGGCTGGAGCAGCCGCTTTGAGCAATCGTTCGGCCTTGTTCCCGGCGCAGAACACGTTCCTCATGCCTCTCTCGGGCTTCAGTCGCGAGTCGTCTTCGCTCGGAGGCCACATTGACTTAAGCGACTCGAGATTCCAGGTGAGTGGGAAGAACGTTCGACTGACTGTCGAGCAGCTCGGCCCCAAGCCCATACCCAAGACCATCAGCATCCAGCACGTGAGCAAGCCCAATCTGCCTCGACCGCCATCGACGTCACCACCCTTGAGACCGCCAACCCCATCACCACTCACGAGGACGCCAAGTTCAAGCTCCAGCCCGCTCATACATCCGCCTTCCGATGAAAACAGCAGCGGATACAGCGTCTTCGCGAGGTCGTCGCTTGATCTGAGTCGAGACAAGAACCCAGCCAGCCAGCCGCGCGCCCGTGCCCACTCAGTGGCTGCAGTCACCAGAGCCACGGCCCACACCTGCGACGCCTGCATCGGCTGCAACGACGTGTGCGGCAACACCAAGTGCTTCTTCTGCGCACAAAAGGAGTATCAGCTTCGGCGCGCCTTCGCTGCCTCGTCAGAGGATGCGACTCCACAAGGAAGCTCCAAGACGAGGAGGCGGCCACAGTGGGAACATCGCTTCGAGTCTTCCCAGTCCAGCTCGCTGCATAACGTGGATCGCAAGTACTCGTCTTGCGAAGTCATGCGGCACCAGACCAAGAAGTCGTGTTGGGTCGTGGCAGACGGGAACGTCTACGAAGTGACCGATCTTCTCAGCTCCCATCCCGGCGGCATGAACGCTCTGCTCGAAGCCGCACTGAAAGGCACCGACTGCGAGCCGATCATGGCCAAGCATCCCTCCTCCGCTCGACGCGTTCTGGCCAACTACCGCCTCGGCGCGTACTACAGATGTGAACGACGAACACTGCTCGCTTAG
>JAADVQ010000222.1:0-20378 GCA_023335835.1 Elongisporangium senticosum | reverse complement strand
TTCCGAGTCCACAAGCTTGCATTTGGCTCGTTGCTCGTAGTCCAGAGTACTCATATGCGCCTCACGATGGTTGCGGCACATTCCAAACACATTAAGGCGGTCGATCGCAGGACAGGACGAGCCAATCGGTTGCTGCGGTTGGCTTGACTCCTTGCTGCTCTTCTTCTTCTTCTGTCCGTACTCGTTGATGCAGCGCGGCGCGTGGAAGCCGCAAAAGGGCAGGAACGCCCCACGCAACATCGGATGCATCAGCACGCGATTGCTGCATCGCCAGATGTATGACTGCTCGAAATGCTCCTTCTGCCAGCAGCAGACGCTCTCCCTCGTGAGCTGGGGCTGGCCTTCACGCTGCACTGGCTTCTTGTCCACGAGTGACTGGCCCTTGGCAGCGCGCTGCAATTGCGTGCGACAGACGCCCGGGATCTTGAGACTCTGCACGCGCGGCGGAGTCTTCTGCAGCGTGGCTCGCTCACTGGACGCCGTGGCTTCATAGCAGTGGAGACACAGCGCAAATGCATTGGGTACATCGATCACAAGGCTTTTGTCCATCGGATGCACCTTGTGACGGCACTCACGCGCATGCCAGGCGCAGAATGGCTTGGCTTCAGTATGCTGCTTGCCCTCGATGCTATTGATGCAGTGATACCATTGCCCTCCGATGCGTTCTCTGGAAACACAGTCACAACCATCAGTCAGCGCCAGAGACACAGACAAAGATCAACGCAACGCACTTCCAACTGCAGCTGGGCTCCGTCTGGTCGCCACTGGCAGCGTCTCCATCGCCAGGAGACGGCAGCACGCGGCTCAATTCGATGGCCATGGCGTCCTGCACGTCCATGAACCGGGCCTTGATCGCTTCGGCGTCAGGCGCGTCCTTGGCCACGCGCGCCTGGATGGTGGCGTTCACGTTCGCGACCGCGCTCTTCCATCGCCACGAGCCGTCGTTCTGCGCCAGGGTCTTGCGCGCGTTCCACTGCGACAGCGTGAACTCGTCGTCACCGTAGGCCTCCAGCGCATCCCTGAGCATGTCCATGGCCGCGACAGCAAGAGGTGGATAGACGCTAGGAGGCTACACGCCGCAGCAGAGCCAGCGGCATGGAGCTCTTCCTATCGAGTCGTAAATCACTGCGAATTAGATCTGTTTTACGATTCCAGTGGTCCTGAGCAATGATTGGTCAAAATTCAAACATTAACCAGACACGCAACGGTGGAACTCTTGTCCAGTGCCTGTTTTTTTCGAAGGCCTTCCAAGCCAAAGATAATGGGAATGCGCAAGTACGTTCTGGGTCTGTGGATCTCGAGCCGTTTGATATAATACTAGTTACGACCTGCCCTCATCAACTTTGTTCCCACTCGTATTTGAAAGCACCAATGGAAAGCTCTCGTTTGGATCTGGAAAACTAGCCAATTGCACGCAAATCAACACCCAGTGCCTGTAACAACCCCCGCATGGAAGGATGACATTTTGCTATTTCGGTATGAAGGAAAACTCGGTTGGACCCAAAATTTTCACTAACTCTAAAGTATAAAATAAATAGAAGATATATAAGTTTATAGACGATTTCATGCAGTTTTAGACGAGTAAGACGCATTTTCATGTTTTGTCTTCTATGCACTGTGAACCCACTGTACGTTTTATGCCAACTATACTAGATGTTTGTATTGGGCACGATGCCTCGTCTGCTTTTTTGCTAAACGATCGCGCGGACAGCCTCCGAGACACCATTTTCTACTGGCTCTGGTGCAGTCAAAAACTGCCGTAAATGAATTCTAAAGACGCATATGTTCTAATGAAGGACCAAACTTACCTAAGGTCTGCACCATTTGTTATCTTTTTGTTTGCCCTAGTATTTTGTCTTTCATTCAAATGCCATCCAAAATCGAAAAAAACGTGGGGTTATTACAGGCATTGCGACTTAAATGCTCGCCAATCATGCTTTCACCAGAATCATGAGCATTCGTACTCTCGAGAAATAGCGTAAGATTCGCATGGAGCGGATTGAGTAAGATGTTGTCTTTGTTTTTGACCAGTAGATATCGTATTTTGAAGGGTCGCCAAATGAAACGGAATCATTAACTGCTATGAAACCTTCTGATTGGCTGAAAATAGGGAGGCGACCTCCCGCGAATGTGTTTCGATCTTCGTGACAGAGACACTCGCTTGCCCCGACTTGGCCTCATGGCGTCTGCCAGAGCATGGCCTTGCAGTATGTTGGACGACAGCGATGTGCTCCGACTGGACACCTCCGGCCGCTTCGTGATCTGCCGCGTGTGCTGTCTGGAGTACGCGGTCTACGGCGGCCGAGAGCCCGAGCGCGTGGACATGGGTCTGCCCTTCTTCACGCATGAGTGGATTGAGCACAAACGATTGCGCCACGGGGGGCTGGCCATGATAGACGACCAGCGCGTTGGCAACCGCAGCGAGGCAACTCAAGCGGCAGCAGAACCTTTGTCGCTTGCAGAGTGTGCGTCCATAAAGCAGGAGGATCCTGCGATGCTTCACGCGTTTAGAACGTCGCACCGGGTACGACGAGCACTGGATCCAGAACGCGCGTTTATGTGGTGATATGTTGTATGTGTACTGTAGAGCGGCAATAGCGACACCAGCGTCTTCACGTCCAGCAGCGAGGGGGGTAGTGTCTCGGATATCATGCCCGCCACGAATGCTCTGGACGATGCGGCTTCAAGCCGGGAGCGCCCTGCTGTCGGCATTGATGCTAGCAGTACCCAGCGGCAAGCATTAGAGTCCCCGACACGTCGACGCACTGCGCTTTACTGGCGAACCTTGCGAGCTGTTTACACTGCAAATCCGAGCGAGAATGGGTCGTCGTCATCCCGTGCGACGGCAGCCCGCGACCGCCCCGGTGGCGCACTCACGGATACGAAGAGGCTGACTCTCGCGCTGGGCGTTGATTGCTGCGCGGTCAGTCACCAAGTGTCCAATCGAGGACTCGTCAACGTAATCGAAGAGCTCACAAGAGCTCTAGCGAGACGCCAGGACGAAGCACAGGGATCCGACGATACCAGAGTGCTCATGGATACGACGGCGGCGCTTGTAGCCTGCGCAGGGACCAGCAGCGCGCCTTCGCTCAAGTGATGCAGTTGCAGGAGCGTAATCTCGAGCAGCTGCGAGCATTGATTGGGAGATCGCCGCAGCCCAGCGGATCTTCGTAATGACTGGAATGCGTATGGAAATAGCCAATTGTAGACCTGCGAGGTGGTCTTGCCGGATCGATCTGTTACTGTACAAGTGCGCCACCTAATGAACGCAACATAAAGGGGAATCGCTAAAGCCACTACCCCAACTGGCTAACTGCACTACCCCTTACCTGCTTGAGTTAGTGTTTTACTTTAACGAGATACAATAAGTACGAATGTACCTAGAAGCTAAGTTCGGGTGCGAACCAACACTACCTACTAAGTACAGACCAATAAGAAAGAAGACAGAACGTGATTGTGGCTGCGACTAGAAGCGGGCGCACCTCTGCTGCGAAGAAGCTACCTACGAAGACGACTTGTGGGGCGCCCACCTAAACCAAAACAGGTGAAGTGCTGGCGGTGTGGTAATGAGCTCACAAACACCCGCCAGTCTGCGCCGCCACCTAAAGAGGAAGTTCAAGTGTGGCCCACGCGCAGCGCATTGCTGGTCACGGAGGCGGTCGCAACGGCCCGGGCCACGCGCGCATCCGTCGCACGGCACTGAGAGCCGTGCATGGTGGCGCGGGTGCGCGTGGTAAATGATGGTAGTGGTGAATACTACCCCACGGTGGCGCACTTCACGGTGCCGACGCAGGTCGGCGAGGTGTGGCGATTAGTACGCGCACAATGCGCACCCAAAGAGTCTGGCGCAGGATGAGAGGCTACTGGGTCTTGTTGGCGGAGCCACCAGCGACGACCCCAGGGCGGTCAGGTGGCTCCGGCAGCGTCGGTGAGGCTGACCACGTGGGCACCGAGGTGTCCAACGCTTGCGTGGCTGGCTGCGACACGGGCCGTGAAGCCACGTGCGCTTGCGAGGCTTGCGGGGTCCACCGTATCGTGGACCCTTGCGAAGATGGTGCGCCAGCCGGATCGGTGACGTCCATGGAGAGAGTGTCGACCGGATCCGGCTGCGCGAGCTGCGGCAAGTACTAGACCAGCGGCGAGGACGCCACCGGCGACGACGGCACGGAGCCACCGTCCGAGTCGGAGCTGAAGGCCCCGACATCGCTCCCGTCGTCGGTGGAGTCCTTGGAATCCACGGACCCCGTGCGCCAGCGCATAAGCGCGGCGCCCAACGAGAAGACGACCATCGTATTAAGTTTGTAGGGCAGAGGCTATTAATCAAGTGATGCGTGTACTGTTCTTTTTTATGTCTTTTTTATATGCAATTGGCCGCTCAGGGCAGACTCGGTTAAGCCCTGGCGAAGCTGAATATGTGGACACCGTCTGACTCGACATTTGGAAAAAATAATAGTTTGTGTTTGGACCAATGAAGTAGTCCATTTTGACATGAACACTACCACATCACAGGTGGAAGGGTATCACGCAACTATGAAGTCATGGCTTAATACTTCTCAAGGCGACCTCCTGACTATTCATCTCTGTCTGCTGCACTGGTGGAAGCAGTCATTTGATCACCATCACAAATTGATGTCCGATTCTCAAATTGAAGTACCAAGATCTCTTCCCCGAGATATCTTTTTGGCTGTAATTCGAAAGGTCCATGAGTATCCTCTCGACTTGTGTCGTCAACTTTTGAAAAAACCAGTGGGTACGATTTGCTCTGGTGTATGCACGCGTACCACGGGGATCCCTTGCAAGCACAAACTCCTGCCCATTATCGCAGACAGGTCGCTTCTTCCTTCTGATTTTCATTGCCATTGGTGGGTTATTAGAAATCAAGCTCCCACCCCTGCGCCGGCCACTATCCTTGAGCCTGAGACTATTGCAAATAGAAGAGCAAGAACCGGTCCCGCTCGTCGCCTACGAGGATCAGGATCGACAGGCACTAGACGGGACCCGTCCGCCTTTGAGATTTTAAACCAGGACATTCCCTCAACTTCGACGCAGCGCAGACGCAGGAAAACTCTACCTAGCGTTGTTACGAAAACTTCAACCGTGTCTCAGTCATCAGACGGGTTGCTCGAGCAAATTTGACCCCTAAGCGTCGTAGAGCTTCGAATTCAGCTGCAGATAGCATCGTGACTGCAGTGGGATCAATTTTGTTTTGGATCAATCTCCATTGCCTGCTCCGACTTCTCGTATAAACCCGTTTCCGGTACCAGAGACAATGGTCTCCTTGTTCCCCCAGCAGATGGCCCTCATGAACCCCTTCTTTTGTCAATATTCGCCTATTCAGCCTTTTTATATGAACACTCTTCTCTCCCAAGCTGTAAGGGGGCGCTGTTCCAAACAGTCCCTTAAACACGGTTTGCACGCTTGTGAGTAGTGAGGAAGCGTCCCGACTTGGAGGGAAGAACACTTGAGTACTTGAAGACGAGTTTGCAACTAAATTAAAAAGCTGTCATGGTTCCTGTCGCTATTCCTACTTAGCCTCAAGGGCTCCTAGAGGTTATACGAGCAAAACCTCGCTCCTACATATAAAACCTACAATGCTGATATATAAAACCTTGGATACCTTTGAGGTTCATCCCATAGACCTTGAACTTGAAGTCTTGAGGAAAGTTCCTCGCGATGTGATTGGCTCGCGCCACTCACATGGACATGGCTGTCGCGTCGGCCGCGTCACCAGTCCAGTTCCCAAAGAGCAGAAACCATTAGTCCGCACATGATTGTGATCAGTTGTGATTACTCCATAATACACCCACTGTCTGTGCTGGAATAGTCAGTGACATCATCCAATGACGTCAACAGTGCACACGGGTATCAACGGTATTACCGGTATCCGACTGGTAATGGTCACCCATAGTGCACTATGAGGTGATGTGTACCACACACATCTACCTCCATGTAATGGCCATAAGGGCCCATTACACAAAGGCGGTACGGTAGAGAGAGAAACCTACTCCTATGGGATCAGTGATGACCAGGCTATCTTTGCTGTCCATAAAAACGCGTACTGCGACGAGAGGACTCTGCTAAAATAGGTTGAAGCCGTCTGGAAGCCATCATCTGATGGGTGCCGCACGCTACTACTCGACTCACTGAAGCCTTACAAGATGGGTTCGGTCAGGACGACCCTTGAAGATTGCTTAACGCAGGTGGAGTTCATCCCACCTGGTATTATATGGAGGTGTTCAAGAGCAAGTTGAAGGACCTGTATGTCAAGCTTCATCGCAGTGAATCCTTTCTCGTCCAATCCGTCCGCACGCAGAAAACTCATCGCCAAGCTGGTCGTGCAGGCATGGAATCATGTTCCCAGTGACACTATTATGCGCGGATGGGTGAAGGCTGCTTTGATTTGTGAACGCCCAAGACTCCAATGGTAATTTTGTTGCAATTGACACCATTAGCTAGATCGACTTTCGGACCCAGATTGCACTAGACGCGGGCTTAATCCGATGCCTAGAAGTCAAGATATTGACACCTTTGCCTCATTTTTGTGAAGAACCGTGAGTACCGTGAATTTCAGGCAGGCGGCAAAAACCTTTACAACAGAATATTTCGTTTTAGGGGTGAATGGGAGTTGGTTGGGGAGAGGAGACAGGTACAGAAACCTGGTCGTACTATCACATAAAAGACCTGTCGCAAATATCCCGACGATCTCCGTTAACCCGACCAATCCGGTAAGTGCCTTTTCTTGTATTACATAATACTAATACTAATACAGGCTTGACGACATGTATATATAGCACTTATAATAATATCCATATATGTCCTGTATTGTATTATTAATATATTATTAATACCCTGGTGACGAGAGAACACAAATTGCGAATCGTAGATGTCGTTTGGAGTTATCGATAGCTGTACTACCATACTATATATGCGCCTGCACGCTAATAGCCGCTGAGGGTTAAGTGTCATCACGTAACCACTGGCGCTCACCTTTGCTTTCTGTGAACCACACTATTTTGCTTCTCACATATTTTGCCGACCGTTTTGAGGCCCTATTACGTGTATTGGTGAGAAGATATGACCGGAAGAATTCTGAGCTCACGTTCTGGAAGTGAGTGTGACAAAGCAACGTCCATGGTGGAGGGCGCTGGACCAGGCAGTGTTCACATCCTCGTATGTCAACATGGGCGAGGGCGTAAATGACCGTACGTTTCCTTCTTGTTATCTTCGTATATTATAATACTAATACAGGCATAACGACATGTATTTATAGTGCAACTACTAGTACCAACCTACGTCCAGTATTGTATTATTACAATATCTTAATACATCTGCTAATACTGACACTAAGACAAAATATTGAATGTATAGGTTAGGGTTTTGCCGATTTGTTGACTAGACCTTAGGGTTAAAATTAATATGGTCCCAAACCCTAAATCCAGTAGGTGGTTGGCTCACCAATATTTTTAGCTGAAATCATGTTTGAAATGTACTACTAGAATGTATTTATTTGTAGTATTTCTTGAATGGCCGGGGTTAACCGGCTATAGCATCGGTGATCGGCCACCCTCTTTACCTGGAAATACCTCTCTTTGTTTTTGTACCCTTCACTATCCTAGAACAACCTATTTTCTATCAGAAAAAAAACCTTTATACCTGTAAAAATCTTGATATCAAAAGAAGGTACCGTGACCTTAGATATAGGATGACGTGCATCTTATTTCACTTACTACGGTACTGCAGCACGTGTGGGTGATCAAAATCCTCTCATGATAGATGGACCTCTTTACCTTAATGCGTGTAAGATACATAACTCAAGCCACTCTATGTTCACAAAACCTTTACCTAAAACATTTGATGCCCTATTAATATGGTGGTATATGGCGGTAATACGGTATACCGCCTTCTTTTGTATGCACATGGTAAGCTACCGGTACTAACGGCAACCGTATCGTACAGTACCTGCACACTAAAGGTTTCATGAATGTACGCAACCGCTGAACCGACCATTTCAGCCGCAGGCTGGGTTACTAGTTTTGGTGAATAGTGTGTACTGTATTAAGTTGTATTAGTATTAAATTTGTTTTACACATAATACAATACATGCGGTTGCTATTAAACCCTGCTGGTACCATGTACCGTAGACCTCTCCTCTAAAGCGCGATATAAAGAAATGAACAGGATTTTTGTCCATATCTCCGCATCTACTGGGAGTTAATCGCTGCTGTTTCGATATATTTGTCCAATAGGAGAAGAGAGCAGACGTGACTGGTCGCAGAGTCTGTTTGAGACGTCTGTCAACAGGCACCCATACAAAAAATCAAAATAACACCACAACACATTGAGTGAACACTTAGTGACAATACAGATTTCTATATTAAACAGAATTATTGTCAATAGTCAGAATGTTTGTTATGTACTCAACCACATTATACACCAGTCATTTTGAACAATGCCCACGGGAAATGCACTCTCTCCGGAGCAGTGCGGTCGCATCCTTGGTCTGCATGAATCTGGTTTATCTATTCATGCAATCACCAAGCGCGTTGAGTGCTCCGTTTGGGCAGTCAGCAATGCCATCACCCGTCCTAAGAAGAAGTTCGAAAAGAAGCGCGGCCGCCGCCCAAAGCTAGCAGCGCGTGGCGTTCGCCACGTCGTCAGATAGGCGGTCAAAGGAAACAAGACTGCGGCGCAGATCAGGGCGCACTTGGAGCGAGCTCCGATGGTCAGTGCGAAGCGTCCAGCGTCTGTTGTCTCGCGTAGACTTTCTAGTCTATGCAAAAATGGTTCGCACGCTAGCCCTCTCCCCAGCCCACAAGGAAGCGCGCCCTGCCTGGGCCAAGAATGCCGCACTATCGCCGTCAGCGTGGTGCAAGATGATCTTCTCTGACGAAAGAAGTTCAACTTGGACGGCCCTGACGACTACAAGTACTACTGGCGTGACCTTTGCCGCTCCCTCGTAACTTCGTTCAGCGTCAGTTCGGCGGTGATTCCATCATGGTTTGGGGTGCGTTCAGCGCCAACGGGTTGTCAGAGCTCGCAATCCTGCGCGGGAAGCAGGCGTCAGCTCACTATGTGTGGACTGTGAGCGAATACCAGCTTCCGTTCGCACACCTGCACTACGGGGCCGACTTCCTGTACCAGCAGGACAACGCGTCGATCCACATTCCTACGAGACCCGAGCGTTCTTCGAGGAGCAGCAGATCGATGTTATCCCTTGGCCAGCCCGATCCCCCGACCTGAACCCCATCAAAACCTCTGGGTGATTCTGTCCAGCAAGATCTATGCGAACGATAAGCAGTATGAATCTGTTGAAGAGCTAACTGACTCAACTCTTACAGAGTGGAAAGCTATTCGCATGGAGCATCTCCTGCATCTTGTAGAGTCAATGCTTCATCGGTGCCTTGCTATCATTGAGCGTAAAGGAGGAAAAATCGACTATTGACAATAATTCTGTTTAATATAGAAATGTGTATTGTCACTAAGTGTTCACTCAATGTGTTGTGGTGTTATTTTGATTTTTGTATGGGTGCCTGTTGACAGATGTCTCAAACAGACTCCGCGACCAGTCACGTCTGCTCTATTCTCCTATTGGACAAATATATCTTAATAACAGCGATTAACTCCCAGTAGAAGTGGAGATATGGACAAAAATCTTGTGTTCACTTCTTTATGTCGCGCACTTTAATGTGACACATTAAGTATATAGGGTCATTGTTCTATGTTATGTACCTTGACACTAATTTAGTGCCGAGCTTATAGCCAATCAGAGACGAACATCAGAACGCATAGCTCCCGCCTTAGCTTTACATAAAAATTTTAGATTTTAGACAGGTACTTAACTCGAATACCGACACCTCAGATTTCTTCTTCTGTAAGGCAGTTCCCCTAATAGCGCATACTCTGTACAGAGTTGCTATGAACCTACGCTTCCTCGTACGCGCATCGTAGTGTATGCTAGGAACTGCAATCCCGTTACACTTCGTCTTTCTTTTTCTTCTCTTTCTTTCTGCTGGAGTTTCTTGAACGTGTTCGCTCGTACAGTTACTCCAGTTCGATTTTCATTTGGTGCATCTCGTCTCCCAATTGCCAGCAGCAACTTCATCTAGAGAAGCCATAAACACCAGCAGTTGGAGCGTCGTGAGCAGGGCCTGGTAGATGTCAATAACCGGAACAAAATCGGTAACTAACATTATTGCAATAAAGTATTTCCTCCTGTGCCTCAATAAACTACAATAATGCACAGGTATCTCTGAAGTTGCATTTTCCCATCGACTGGTTAGGACACGTTGCCACAGGTTTTATTCTCCTACATCCAGCACCACCTGTTAGAAGACTGCCGACCTTTTCACCCCTCTTTCATACCGTCGATCTCTTCACACTCGCTGGCCGCCACTATTTTCACTCCCGATGATGGCGATTATGTGGTAAAATGGGTGGCAGTTTTTCTACCAATCAGACAGATGTGGTCGAGCCCGGTTCAAGACGTTTACAAGGTTCAAGGCTGGCCCAGTTGAGGACTTAGGTGAAACGGTCACGGGCTGAACCAGCCGCATGGTCCAAAGTGGCACCTCGAAAGAGTAACCCTACCGGTATACCGGTATCGCATTTTGCGCTGTATCGGTTTCAAGAATTGGGCAATATCTCATACCGGTTCAAGGTGGGGCGTACTGGTACATACCGGCTCGGATGTAACGACGGGACAGAGGCCTGAAGAGGCGTACACGAGTCTGGCTCAGATCCAGAGAATCCGAGGGATCTTTCGAGGAATCTGGGGGGCTGCTGAAGGGTCGAGAAGAAGGCTTCGCAGCTAAGGGGCGGGATGGAGTTTCATAACGAACGAAGGGACATCTAGGACTTTGTATGGATATGGAGAAAGGTGTTTAGGAAGGTTTAAATCGTTAAATCGTTATCGATTTGCGCTCTTCCGCACAAGTGTTCTTCGCAAATGTCTCTTCGAGTGCAGAGTGGCCACTGGCCTTTGCGATCTCTCTCACACACACACAATACCCGTGCCCGGAACGCAAGGCACGCTAAACGGATCAAGGCGAGGTCGGTCGAGTTAATTATCCCGCCTCATTTCAAGGCAAGGCGCGCTTGGTGACCGGATTCACCAGCGCAAAGGCTCTTCGTGCGTATCAAGGCGTCCGCGGAAGACTGCTCTTCGTCTGTGCGCGCTTGTGGGCTGGGATTCACGACCCCAGCAAGGAAGACAACCTCGGTATCGGCGAGTCGAAGTATCCTCGGCCGATCCACCCGCTATCCCCACCCCATCAGCGGTCAACGAAACCGGTGAAGGCGGCTTAGGTACCGTCTACACGCCTGGTGACTTCACAGATTCCTTTTATTAAGAATTCTGATAGGACGTTTTACGACAATTACTTCTGATGCCAAATCTTCCTCTTTCGCCGCGAGCAAGCACAAGGAACGGGGTATACTAACCTCATCGAGCATCGTTGCAACATGATGTACGAGAATGCGTTTCGCACCAACCAACAGCACGAAAAAATTCTGGATTTGTTCGTCACAGTGGACGATTTCTCACGCACGGTTTACCCTTGATTGGATTGGACGATCATGGAAAACGCGAGCTGGCGATGCATGAGAAGCTCAAGACCCGCAAGTACATCCACCTGAACCCAGTGAGCCAGAAAACGCGCAAGAAGCACATGTTCGACTTGGAAGAGGTGGTTCAGAGCTGCATCAAGCATGTTCTCATGCGTCAACCGCTCGGCTTCATGATCGACGCATGAACTGAGGTCGCCACGCATTTCATTGCCGTCATCGCTGTCACGTGAAAGTACTTTTATGCTTCTAAACGCTAGAGAACAAAGCGAACATGAGGTCCGACTCTATCATCCAGCTCTTGGACGCTGTACTCGACACTTACGTGATCGATGCAGAGCAGCTGTACGTCTGCGTGTGCGACAACGCCTCTGTCGACATTGCTATTGCGAAGGAGGTTTGCGCCCCAATGATCGGCTGCGCAGGCCATGGGTTTAATCTGGCTGTTCAACTGATCATGGGCGAACACAGAGAAATTCTTTAACACGGGGTACCTTTTGATGAGCAAGCTGAAGTCAATTATGAATCGACATCGTCTTCATGTTCTCTGGCACACGATTGCCAGATCTTTATTGAGAAGTACGGTGAATATTGAGCCGCTCACGACGACTTGCTCTTCGTGCCAAATCTTTCTCTTCGCGTGCTGTATCTTCTGCGTCAGTTTCGGCTTGTACCTCCTCAATTGGCGTTCCTTCCTATTCAGCTTTTGTTTGCAAATAATGAACCCTATTCAATGCTTTCTTCCTTTCTTCTCTGGTGCGCGCTAAGATTTTCTTTCCTTTTTTGTCATGTGTGATCTCCGTGTGGTTGCGCTCGTGCTTGTTTAAATTATAGATATGCGAAAACAATTTGTTGTATTTCCTGCAAGTTCTCAACGCTAATGGGACCTCACTGACGCTCTTCATCGACACTGTTAAAAAGCAGTGTTCTTTCGTCGTGTGTTCACGTTCCTTGAGGGGTCGCGTTCTAGACAAAGCGCCGTATAAGTGGGTCACTTAATCTCAGTTGTGTATGTTCAGACTCACACTTTGCCCTCTCGCATCGCTGTATATTGAATCTAGCACGGTTATTAATTGTCAACGTTCTCCACGGACAATAAATAAGATACAGCAATAAAACAGGCCCTTGTCGTGAGCGTGCACATGCGGCCTGACCCGTTGGGCCTTATCGTAAGCAAAAGCAACGCCGGGTCTCATCCGGCAGTGCCATGGAGGTCGACGGCAGCTACCTAATGGTATAGAAGTGCATGCTGGAGCCGCACGGCGACATCGTGTGGGCTCGATGCTGTTGAGTGTGAACGAGCACGACTTGTCGTTTGGGTTCGACAAAATCAGTAACTTGTTGTTCAAGAAGGCCTTCCTGGAGCACGAGGTGCACTTCAAGGTGCCGCCCGCGGGCGCGGCCGAGGCGCTGCGCACGGCCAACAGTAAAGAACTTTCGCAAGAAGTACGTGTTCGGGCGCGAAGCCACGCGCCGCAAGACGGACGTGATGTATGGCATCAAGTACATCAAGCGCGCGGATCAATAGACAATGATCTGGACGCCGTCACGCCGAACGTGAGCATTCTCAAGCAGATTAAGAAATCTCGCATCACGAAACTCTTCGACGTGTAGACGAGTCGTGGCGGAGCACATGCCTGGCGGCGAGATGTTCGACTGCATCGTGGAGAAAAACTATTTCACGGAGCGTGAGGCACGTCTCAGTCTCAGCTGAGGCCAAAACCAGATTTCCAGGATGCTGATCGTTGGGTCCACCGAGCCATGGTCTACGAGCTGCTGGCGCACAAGTGGGTCACAGGTAGTGACATCTCGAACGTACACCTCACCGGCATCATCAAGCAGTTTTGCCGCTTCAACGCGGGACGAAAGTTCAAGGTGCTGTCTGCACCATCAACGCCACTATATCACTCACCAAGAAGCTCACACTCGGCGGTGGCTCCTCTAAGGAGACCGCCGCCGCGGCTATCCCGCCCAGGAGGCTGCCGTCACTGTGCCGCGACGCGACTGCGTGGAAAGAGCTCCGCAGTCGCTACGCTCTGCAGCGTTTGCGTCAGCGTTCGAATCTCAGACCGTTGGCGGTGACATCTTTTTGTAGGCATAACCACATTAGTGGACCTGAGATTGTATTTGCTTTGCGAAGACTCAAATCTCCAAACGCAGCAAATCAAAATCAAAGAGACTACAAAGTACAGTGGAAGGCATACATCTGCACCATGTCATAAAGAGTATTTCGCTAATCTAAAACGAATGGACAAACGGATTGATGGTGGCAAAAGTGCAGTGGTCATGATGGACACTCTAGAAGGCCCGCAAAAGCAATCGAATGCGAGCGACGGCCAATACACTTAAAAATAGGTCGGAGCCCCCACTTTCGCAATATATAAAGCTGAAACGGTTGTTTTGGTGATAAATGTATTTATTGGGTAGATTGTCTGTTTGCGCATCGAAAAAAGTATTTGAGCGCACGGAAGACGATCACGATGCTGAGGAGAAAGAATTGACCGATGAAGAGCGTGGAGCCATAAAGGCCAACAAAAGCGTCGGAATTCAACCGAGAGGTCGCTCGACTGATATAGCGCAACGAAAAAACTATTCGCGACTATCTCCGGCAGCCACTGACTAATTAGAATGTCTAGTGCGTCTTTCGGCTGGTTAACCATAAACTATGCCGACTCGGTATTGGCAGTCGTTTAATCTGATGGCCTTGCCAGCACCGGGGGTACCGTAAAATGCATGTCACATCAGACAACCACTCCAGACGGACAGGTCTTTAGTGAGGATATAATAAAATGTTTGCAGATACTTATCCACCGTATTAAATTATAGAGGGAATTACCTAACTGGAAATTTTACGGCGGATTTGTGGCCACAATCGCAAAATCCCCATTCATAATTGCGCGCTCCACCCCACACTGCACTCAATGACCTGACAAAAGATTAGCGGGAAAGGGTGACAGCCTGTCAAGTTCGTCCGCGAATCATACTCCTTCGCAAAGAAACTTGCTGTCATCAATTCTTCGGGAAACGGGTGCGATGAGCTTCACGCTCGACCATTTCTTCCCCTGTCTCACGGGCAGCAGACAAGACACCAAGCGCAAGTTCATCTACACTTGGGAGAAACGGCGTTCTGTCATTGAAGCTAAGGCTCAAACAGAGGAGGGAGCGTCGATGAAGCGAGTGCGAAAGGTCGGCTTCGGGACCACACTTGCCACTATCCACGAAGAACAACTCGTCGAATGGATCAATGAACTGCGGTGCGACGGCATTCCCGTGTCAGCTTTGATGCTACAGATAGTGGTCTAGCTGCTGGCGTGTTCTCCGCCACGTACCGGTGGAGGAAGGCCTCCTCATGCGCCACCGTCTCTCGTTCCAAGGCCGAACTCACGCAGGTCAGCAGCCCCCGCCTGATGCCTGGTCAAGAACCCAAGTGTTTGCCTACGAGGTAAAAGAGACGATGAAGACGCACAAGATCTCCACCGTATTCAATGCCCACCAAACGGCTATCCTTTCCGAGCTTTACCAAGAAGACGATAACATCGACTGGCTCGCGTATTGCGTGACTCAAGTGCGGCAAACGAGAGAAGGAGAGAGCAGCTGCAATGGTCGTGGGCTGTTCCGACGGCGTAAAGACTCCGTGTTCGTTGTTCTCAAAGCGCCGCCACCAAATGTAGCGAAGATTGAAGAATAAAACGTGCAAAGTATGCACGGGTTTGGGAAGAGAATCTGGCGTCAAGTGCAAGCGCTTCAGACCGAGCCCGGTATCCTGGTGTACGGCAACAAGCATGCGTGGTGGAATGGGACAATGACAATCGAGTTCATCCGGTTTCATTTCGGCGTTCGCTCCGTCTTCAGCGATCCCATCCTTTTGCTGTTGGACGACTTCAGCGGGCATTGGACACCAGCTATCAAAGCATACGCGACGGAGCTCAACATTCTCCTGATGAAAGTCCCAAGCGGACTGACGTGGCTCATCCAGCCTGTAGACGTAGCATGGATGAAACCGATCAAGGATCGACTTCGACTCTCCTGGGTGCAGTTTCTAAGGAACCAACTACAGGCTTTGAGGTCTCTGAGTCAGACGAGCCGTTTCGAATGAATCCACCTGACAGAGGTGATATGATCAAGCGGACGTGCTCAGCTTGGGATGGCCTGTCAAGCTCTACGATTGTAGCAGGATTCAAGCGCTGTGGCTATCTCTCTGTGTGCGAGCATGACACTGAGCTTGATGAAGAGGCTCTAGATTCGACAGAAATAGATAGAACTGTCAGCCAAATCACTCAGCTGCAGCTCGTAGAAAGGGAAATTTGCGACGACGATGATATTGTTAACAATCAATAAAACAAGCATCCTCAATTTTGCTGTCAGGGGACGCTGGACCTGGACCACCAAACCAGACACTTAACCATATTGGCTTAGTTTAAAACAGCAGGCACTGAAGGGGTTTGAACCCTTGGTCTCGGCCATGAGAACTGGGACGCTGAACCACTAACCCACCATCTGCCCATATGGAAAGAAAACCGAATGAATCATAATTTGTGCTTTACTTTCGCCAGTAAGGACATTTATCATAGCAGACAGGCCTCTATTTAGCTTTTCTTGTGTGCACATCGGTGTCTTTTGTAACAAGTATTTTAGGGTATGGTCGCAAGATTGAAACTCAAAGGAATTGACGGAAGGGCACCACCAGGAGTGGAGCCTGCGGCTATATTTGACTCAACACGGGGAAACTTACCAGCACCGCTCTGTTCACGGACGAAAAGGAGTTCAATACGGACGGACCTGATGGCTTTCGCTACTTTTGGCGAGACACCTCAAATATGAATAAATGACAAAAGTACATAAAATAAATGCAAACATACAACCTGGGCAGGATATTTCGGAATTAACGCTAACAAACTCGAAAAACATATTATTTATTGGCAACAACAAAATAATCTGCTCCAACAAGCCCCGTTAATTCTTAAGCAAGTCCAAGATCAGGTACCCTGAATATTTTTCTCCTTCAAATTAATGTCAAAAGGTGTATGCTTGGAAAACCCTAGTATATATAGGACACGCCCGAATGTTATGTTTTGCACACTATTCCGTCCACTCTGTTCGTTGTGCAAGACCGATGCCACTCGCATTGGTCGGGCGCTCTCATTATCACGCTCTGGCAGATCGAGTTTGTGCGCCGCCACCAGCCTCTCCTAGGCCTGGCCGTACACGAACACTCCATTCGCGCTTCGCATCCATACTGAGCGACTCCCACCCTCGCGGTTGTTGGTCAAGACGAGGCCACCCTCCTGCCAGGAATCGCGGTTGTTGTCTAGCCGACGTGCTCGGCTCCACAGAAAACCCGATTTAGCTCGGTAACCAGACCCATAAACATCCGCTATGTATTCATCCACACTTTTACTCATGTTTTTGGTCTTCTCTATAGAATCGCAAATCTCAAAGTGTGGTTCGCTATACTTATCTCTGGCGTCACTCCCGTCGCTCCCTAGGAGGGTGATGTCTGTGGAATTCGCTGTCACGCCCTGACTGCTTCTATCTGTTTGACAGTGACCAGTCTTGGTGGCTGACCTGGTCGTATAGCTCTTTCCGCGGCGATTCTCTTGCCGCGCTCTGCTCTTGTATGCCGTGGTCGCTATTCAACGTCCGAACTGCTCTTGGTCATCGTTGGCTGCCATTGGAGGCTCTCCGCTGTTTGCCTCTATCCAACAGCGGTTGGCGTTAGATTAAATCCAAGTCGTCCACCTTTCACTCGCAATCGCACACCTGTTAGACAACCACACACTGTGACACTCGCACTCGTTAGAGTCTCCCTCTCGCTCTCTTTCTGGCCACATCGTCTGGATGATTGGCTCTAATCTCTCTCTTCTTCTATTTGTCATGCTCTTTTCTCTCTTTCTCTCTTTCACTATTGGCTCTTTACCATGATCAGCCCGAAGGCCACGCAGCGTTCAACTTCTCAGGGTCCCGCTGCACTTGCTCGTGCAATACACATGCATATATATAGTTCATACTCCAGCATTCAGACAGCACACTCAGACTTTACACGACAACACTTGTTCCCTTTGCTACTTACATATCTTTCTATTTCGTAGATGAATCGAGACTGAGACTTGCCCCACTCGTCGCCCCGTGGGAAAACTGGGCAAGCGGCAGCTGTGCCCCAAGCGTCTCGGTGGTCAGGTGGTTGGCATTGATGCTGATGCCAGTGCAAACCACCGGATAGACGTCTGTATCTATGTCAGTTGCATGTCAAGGGTGTTCAGACCTTGGAAACGTACCAAACGTAACCATGCTCCTCTGTAATCTTACTAGGCAAACATCGCTCAATGGGTTCGTTTCATAACTATACACAGAATGTAACCCTGGTCTTATCTAAGGATTCTGTGGGTCATCAGATTACATTTCAAGATATGGTTACAAATATCTCATGGTGGTTGCATTCTCTATATAAGGCAGCCGTTACATTTTTTGCGAAGGTGGCGCGAGAACATCAGAGTTCTTTTTGTTTTGCGGTCGAGGTGCTGTAGATGACACCATGGAAGCCGAGGAACGCGACGGCGTCTTTCCAGACACTCTGAGTGAGAACCATTTCCTGACGCTGGTTCGGCTTTACACGCTGTGGAAGACTATGCACTACGTTTGGGAAATCTGTGAAAGTTACACGTCGCAGTGGAATGGACATACGCATTGACTGCTCCTGTGAAGACCGTGGATTTTTCGAGTTTACCGTCAGCGTCGCGCTGATAAAACATATGGAAGCTAGTACATATCCTCGATAAACTTAGTGCATTCCAATTTTATCTCAACTGCTGACCCAACATGTCGGCAAATCCAGTGAATGCCAACTTTTCGGTCTGCTGTAGGCTCCGAATTTCATGTCATTCACATCACTGATCATGCAAGTCCAAGAGCGAGATGGAATTTCCTATGTGAAAAGCGCCAAACAGTTTATAGTGCACGGTTTATCTGAAAATGATATGAAGCTCTCATATCAATTATCGCCATCGTACTTGGTTTAGTCTCAGACCCAGAACCCAGGATCCATCGTGAGGATCGATTTGACCCGATTCAAGCGTGCTATGGTAATCATCGGAGTCTTTGCTGACACAAGGAATGCACGGCAAAGTGTCTTGCAATCGACTGTAGCCATTCGGAACGTATAAAGTATTCTAGGATTCAAATCCACCTCATGGGCCGCGGCGGCAACATGAAAAATCTGATCATTGCGTTTGGATCGGTCCCTGTTGAAAATATTGACGACTAATATGGTTCGTTGATACTTTGATTCGAAACGGGTATGAATTTGATGGAGTCGCCATGCTCTGTGATCGAAATGTATCTTTGCCTTCTATTACCGGCGATTACCGACTCAATCTAAAATACTGCACGCTGCACATCATCCGTAACGTGGCTGCGAAGTTCAAACAATTCAATCAGCATCACAAGAATCTGATATGGCAATTACAAACGTGTGGGTTTGAAGGGGGAGTACAAGAATTGAAGTGGGACATCAAGTTTCAGATTATTTGAAGGGAATCGATCCAGATCATTAGTGAGTATTCACGAAAAGTCCATTTGTACGAGTGGAGAACTTCCAATTTCATTGAGAGTGTGTTCGGATCTCAAATAATCATCAAAAAAATCATTGGGGCTAGATTCGTCTAGAAGCGCAGCATTAGCGTATACGAATACTAACTTCTTAACACGATCGTTGTTAATCCGAGCCCAACGTTTGTTGTGGACCATATAGAAACTATCTTCCAGATCTTTTCCCTTGCAACGGAGGACGTTGGGACGGTATACAACCGCACTGCAATGTTGGCAAGGAGCGGTCGTGAGCGAATGCCGACTACGCTCCAAACTGTTTGAGACGAGACCTGGAACCACAGCGTACGAGGCCAAACAGCCGTCAATTCTAGGCAGCACTTTGGTCGCAGTCTCACGATCTAAGTAGAACTTACTAATATGGTATATTAATATGTTATATTAGTCAAAATATGACTCCAGCTGGGTTTTTCTGTTGAGATAATAAGTACCATTCATGTCAGTGTGGCTATGACATCTGGGGGGGAAAAAAATAACCCCATTCTATATTCTATTGACTCAGTGTGGATATACTGCCAGCAGGCATCGACAAGTTGCACTAATTCTCCGTCGGTCACTAAAGAAGATGATTCTTGACCAGAACTGAAATAGAGTCGCAATTGCGTAAAGTATGTGGACACCGATGCCAAGCTGTTGGAGTCAGACTCCATTTTGCCGATGATGTTGATTGCCAAATCTTATACCAGAGCCATGTCACGATCGTTTTTGCCGTTCCGTTTCCTTCGAACAAACCGAGACGGCGACAAAATTCAAAAGGAAAAGACCCGTCGTTGAAACGCCCTTGGTCATGCACTCCCCTATCTTGCTATTGAGCTAGGCATCTGATCCGATTGCGATGGCCTTCTCAGCCGAGATAGTGGAGGCGGTTGTGGCGAACATAAAATCGCACGAGTATTTCCGAATGTTTTTCTTGAGTGTGAAGAAACACACGATGTCCAGTGGTCATAGAATATGCTACTAATTGGCAGAGAATTAGACACGAGTGTTCGGTGTGAGAAATCGAGCTTTACGGCCAGTATAGATTGATCAAGTGAAAAGGAGTTCGTAAGTTACGCGATTGATTAAATGACCATTTATACGATCTGTATCACTTTCCAGTATATTCTTGTTCCCATAGCGGACAATTCTGGCGCCATTAATAACGGGTGAATGGTGACCCTGCTTGTAGCTGTTTCAGAATCTATTGAGTGTCACGATGTGATATGAGCATGGAA
>JAADVQ010000221.1:0-20394 GCA_023335835.1 Elongisporangium senticosum | reverse complement strand
TGGACAGCCCGACGCCCTCGAAGCCGTTGGAGATGAGCCCCAGCTCTTCGGCCGCCAGCTCCTCGCGCTTGGACGAGCGACTGTCGCTGCTCTTGCCCTTGCGCACCTGCTTCTTGTCGTTCGAGACTTGCGCCACATGCTAAGCGGATGCACACACACACAGAGTGAGTTGGCGTTGCATATTTGATGGGATAGACACAGAGAGGCGCTCGTTTTACCGTGGACACGCCCAGCTCCCTGCACAGCGTCTCGGCTTCGGCCCACTTAAGCACGCCGTACTCGAGACACCACTTGCGCGCCATCTTGCTCGTGGGCACCTGCTGCAGCAGACTTTCATAAAACACGCGATCCGCAAAGCCCTGGATCCGTCAAATACGATTTCGCCATGCAGCCCGTCAGCCTTTAACAACTCATCGCGACACGCACAGAGTAGCTACAGAGGTCACAAGAGATCCAGTTGGCAGAGGACACGTACAGGCGAGGGCGTCGGGTACTTCTGGCCGGGCTTGCGGTTGGCCTCCTGCTCCTTGGACCACTCTTCCTCCTCAATCATGATCGCTCCGCTTCGTCCCTTTGGGTGGCGTCCTCTCAAAGCGTAGCTCTTGGGCACGAGTTGAAATACCCAATAACCCAATATACTAAATACCGTATTTCGGATGTATACATTTAACACAAAACCTCTGGGTGGATGATTAACTCACTAAAGTACGAAGTCGTTTCGCGCGCGCCAATCGCAACTCAAAATTCAAATTTGCTTTTTTTGGCTCATCATTTTTCTCAAAATTTGGGATTTCAGGGTCCAAATTTAAGAAAACCGGCCCTTTTGGCGAGGGCAATTGCGCGCGCACTGCTTTTCCCAGTCCGAGGGACAGACGATCAAGAGATGGAGCTGCACCAGGACGCACTGGACGAGGCCTTCCGCCGCAACAAGAACTACTTCCAGGCGTTCCTGGAGAACGAGGTGCGTCTCGGCTGCCGATACGTGCTTCCCCATGCGCACAGCCTCACGGGAACCCGCACAAATGGCGCGTTTTGCTTGGCGGCATAGGATGGCTTCGGCAACTACGCCGAAAAGGTGCGCGCCATGATGAACCAGAAGCAGACGCGGCTGGTCGTGGACCTCAACGACCTGCGCGAGTACGACAGCTCGTTCGATGACGCGGCCACGGCCGGCCAGGATAACATCGCGAGCCGGTAAGTGAAACCACACGCAGCACTAATGGACCGGGACACTGACTGTCGCAATTACAGCATCCTGCGTCGCCCGATGGAGTTCGTCCCGCCATTCGAGGCTGCTGTGAAGGAGGTGAGAGCGTGTGAACGAATACGGCGCTTGCTGTGGCCGCCATAACACTGACGCTGCTGTTTGAATGGCGAATAGCTCGTGTTCAACTACGACAATTTGTACGGCAGCAAGGAGGCCGAGGCCACCAAGGACATGCAGTTCCAGGTCGGCTTCGAAGGCGATTTCGGCCACCACAACGTGAACCCGCGCGGGCTGCTGGCGTCCTACCTGTGCCAGCTCGTTTGCGTGCACGGCATCATCACCAAGTGCTCAGCCGTGCGGCCCAAGGTCGTGCGCTCGGTCCACTACTGCAAGGAGACGAACGCGCTGCTGTCGCGCGAGTACCGTGACTCGACGTCGCTCACAGGCGAGCCGACCTCGAGCGTGTACCCAACCAAGGACGAGAACGGGAACCCGCTCGAGACCGAGTTCGGGCTGTGCCAGTACAAGGACTACCAGATGCTCACGATGCAGGAGACGCCCGAGACGGCGCCGCTCGGTCAGCTACCGCGCTCCTGCGACGTCATCGTGGAGAACGACCTCGTGGACAAGTGCAAGCCGGGCGACCGTGTCCGTCTGATCGGCATTTATCGTCCGCTCGGTGGCAAGACGGCCACGCAGGGCTCGGCCGTGTTCCGCACGGTGCTGATCGCCAACAACGTGCAGCTGCTGGGCAAGGAAGTGAACGGCATCGTCATGTCCCCGGACGATCTGCTCAACGTCCGCGAGTTTGCCAAGCGCGACGACGCGTTCGAGATTCTCGCGCGATCGATCGCTCCATCCATTTTCGGCCACGCCGAGATCAAGAAGGTACTTTTGCTGACATTCTAGTTTGATGACCAGAAGTGAAACCAGTGGTAGGCTGAACTTTTATCTGGTTTCATTGCCTAGGCCCTTCTGCTGCAATTGTTGGGTGGTGTCGAGAAGAATCTGGAGAACGGCACACATCTTCGTGGTGACGTCAATGTGAGTCTTCGACTGCGATGTTGGCCACACGGTGGTAGCCATGTGTGACGTTACTAATAGTGTTTCTCACGCTGCGACCAGATCCTCATGGTCGGTGATCCGTCCACGGCCAAGTCGCAGCTGTTGCGCTTTGTGCGCACGATCGCGCCTTTGGCTGTCAACACCACGGGCCGTGGCTCGTCCGGTGTTGGTCTGACAGCAGCTGTGACGCTGGATCCTGAAACAAAGGAGCGCCGTCTTGAGGCCGGTGCGATGGTGCTTGCTGATCGTGGTATCGTTTGCATCGATGAATTTGACAAGATGAGTGAGGCGGATCGTGTGGCAATTCACGAAGTCATGGAGCAGCAGACAGTCACTATCGCCAAGGCTGGCATCCACGCGACGTTGAACGCTCGTTGCAGTGTGCTCGCGGCTGCCAACCCGGTCTACGGACAATACAACAAGAACAAGCGACCCCAAGAAAACATTGGTCTCCCCGATTCGCTGCTGTCGCGTTTCGATCTTCTGTTCGTGGTCTTGGACAAGCTTGACCGCGGTGCCGACCGTAACATTTCCGACCACGTGCTGCGCATGCATCGCTACATGCGCGCTGGACAAGAAGGCCGACCTCTTTCGTTTGAAGTGAGCTCCACTGACCACATGGCTCAGCTGCGCGATACCTCCAGCGATCGAGCGGATGCTGTTGATTCCATTTTCCAGAAGTACGACCCGCTGCTCCATGGTGGCTACCAGTCCTCAGCCGGCGGCTTCGGCATTCTCACACTCGACTTCCTGAAGAAGTTCATTTACTACGCCAAGACTCGTTTCCAGCCGGTTTTGACCGACAGCGCCATCGACTTGATCGCTGAAGGTTATGCGGAGCTGCGCTCGCAGCAGAACGACCGCACGCTGCCAGTGACGGCGCGTAGTCTTGAAACCTTGATTCGTTTGGCTTCAGCTCATGCGAAGGCTCGTTTGAGCAAATCGATAGAGAAGGACGATGCGGAGCGAGCGATGGCGCTCATGAACTTTGCGCTATACCACGAAGCCACTGAGGGACCAGTGGCCGCTGAAAAGTTGCCGTCGCACTCTGCCGACGAAGAAGTTCCGTTGTACAAGGCAGGAAAGATGATCGAGCCGGAAGATGAAGACCCGGCCACGCCCGTAAAGGACGTACCCACTAGCCCGTCAGCCGACTCGCCGTCCAGGAAACGCGATCGGTCTTCATGGGGGTACGATGCTTGCTTCTTGTCTTGCTTGATGCCTGTGGTCGCACTGACTTAACTGTTGTCTGTTTTTGCATAGCGTTGATGAGTTGGAAGACGAAGTCGCCAACGCTCTGGTATCGATGCGTGAAGGCAGCAACGTGGACGACGAAGACGCGACTATTCCTCTGGCTGAGATCCTCGAGTGGCTGAACAAGAACAGCAACCCCGGCCGCAAGGGCCGCGTGTCCCGTCAGCAGCTAGAGAACGTTCTCCTCGCCTTGGAAGAGCAGAACAAAGTCATGTACATTCGCGACGGCGACGATCCTGTGGTGATGCTCGTTTAATAATACATGTAGATTGGGTTATACTATCGACTTGTCTTGCAAATCCATAAGGGCCCATGGTTGCTCAAGAGTCATTTGCGCGTCTTGAGGCGTTCGGCAAGGGGTTCTTCTCTGCTTCTGGCACCACAGGTTGGTCGCCCTTGTACTTGATCATGGTGACGTTCACGTAGTCTTCCATACTGGCAAACGCCTGGAAGTGCCTCATTGAGTTCACGGACTTGGTCTGCTTCTTTGCGCCATGGGTTTTCGCATCCGCAGCGGCCGGCTTGGGCTCCACTGGCGGCTGCTTGCCTCGGACGCTCAGCCATCGACGCCACATGCTGGTGGGAAGCGCTCCTGGTTCCCTCTCTAAACGAATGACCTGTCCTATCTCAGTACCCGCTAATCATAGTCTCCAGCTCCCCTATCCGCAGTGGATCCACTTAGTGGACGTAAATACAATGGGAGCGGGCCCTGGTCGGGACTTCCCCAACTCTACGAACAAGAAGCACATGACCAGTGTGACTGCGGACGACGAGCGCCGCGCCAAGCTGCGCGCTGTGCTCAACCGCGCGCGCGTGAACCGAGGCCTGCGCCTGCAAAGCGACGAGACGTGTGCGGCGTCCACGCCCGAGCCGGAGACCGGTCTGCTGCCGACGCCCTCGGCCACGCCCACTTCCTCTTCCTCCGCCAGCAGCTTTGATGGCTTCGCGACCAATGAATGCAAGCCGGATATCGCTGCTCCTCTGCAGCATGCGGGCTTAATCAAGAGCGAAGCGACACGGGTGAATAGCAGCAGCACTGCTCCTGTCATTCACACCATAGACGTCACCATGAGCACCAACAACAGCCAGTGCATGACCCCACCAGCTCCAATCGCAATTATCAAGACTGAGCGACCAGCCGACAGCCAAGCTGTGACCCCTCCAGCGTTGGTTGCTGCTGTTTCCAAGAGCTCTTCTATTGAGCTGCAACAGAACGAGCCAAGCAAGACCAATCCATTGGCTATATCGGCGTTAGCTGTCGGTGAGAAGGATCCGCAATCGGACACCCAGACCAGCTCATCACTCCCAGCGATTCCATCATCAGTGTTACCTGTTACTGCACGTTCGAGATTTCCTGCTGGTGCTCAGCCGAATCAACCGATGTGCTCATTGCTTCCGTCGACTCCATCACCAAAGCAGAGTGCAACCAATGCACAAGCTTGCACTATTGACAAGGACCATCCCATGGAGGATACAACAGAGCAAAACAGACACGGAATATCTATTACACCGACAGTAGCCACCAAGCAAACCTCCCAAGAGCGGAAGCCTCAGGCTCTAGAAGTGGACACAAACGTCGCGATATCAGAGCTGCAGGGGGACCTAAGAGCAGTGCTCACGCGTCCGCTTCCGCCCAGATCGACCAAGAGCGTGACGCCAACCGGACACCGACCTTCATCTTCGCCAGCACCAGTGACAGTTCTCTCACCACTGGATGCTCAACCGCCGCCTTCGCTTGACGAGTATGAAGACGGCGAACTGCACAGCGACTACCTTCACACACTCAACATGCTGATCCCAGAGAGCGCCTTCAGCTGCATCATCGGCCATGGCGGAGCCGATATCCGTGCGATCAACTCTCAAACCGACTGCACGCTCTCGATCCGCAATCCCAAGAGCTCACCATTCCCAGACGACCGCGTGCTGCGCATTTACGGCAAAGCCAAGGGCATTTGCCTCGCGCAGCGCCTCGTGATTGACCGCATCCGATCCGATCGCGCGCGGCGAAAGGACCCAAACTATATGGTCATGACCCCGGAACAGTCCGTGATGCACGTGCCGGAGGAGTCTGTGACCTCAGCCATGGAACTGGCGGCCATGACACAACACGACTCGGAAAGCTTGGACGACCCGATGGATAACGAGGCATACGAACCACCAAGCGACGGTCAGCCAGTGAAATGGCTCGTGCTGACAGACCAAATTGGCCGAATCATGGGCAGCGGTGGCCTGATCTTGCGAAGCATCGCGCGTGACACGCGCACACAAATCCACATCAAATCCATCCAGGAAATGCCACCAGGCTCTACCGAGCGCCTCGTGACCATCTCGGGACCACCACACGGGATTGAAGCAGCTCGTCAGTCCATTGTGGCCAAGGCTGGCGGGCGGCCAGAAACGCCTTCTTCCAACGGAAAGCTCGGCCAGTACTTTGCGATTCCGTATGCATCCGCGGGATTTCTCATTGGTCTTCAAGGTGCACGCATGCGCGAGATATCAGAGCGCACGGGCGCAAGACTGCAGATCCCTCAACAACAGGATCTACCACTAGGATCGCTCACACGCGTGCTGCACATTCAAGGATCGAGTGCACAGACAAAGCACGCGCTGAGAATTGTATCGGCCCGCCTTCACGAGTTTTGGACATCAGAAGACGCTGCGAAAGCACAGACCCATGAAATCTCGATCCGTGTGCTGCTCCCAACCCACATTTGCAGCACGCTTTTGGACCAGCGAGGCAAGTTGATCCGAGAGATTTCCGAAAAAGCGGGCGCGTTTGCACGATTTTTACCGGAGCACTGCGACAATATGCGTATCTGCATGTTCACAGGCGAAATGGCCAAGGTCTTCCGGGCGCAACGGCTCGTGTTGCAAGTCGTGGCTGGCGACGAAATCGCGATGAAGCGCTTAGCTGGGGTCTTGACCAAAGTGAATGGGAACGGCCCACGCTCACGCAAACGCACTCGCGAAGCAGTGAAAGATGACGACGATGGCGACGACGATGCCGATGAGGTTATCGAGACACGCTCATTGGGACGATCTGGCAGTCAAGGAAGCAGTCGGGGAAGTATCAGAGGCCGACAAAGTACACGTGGTCGAGGGATCGCTCGCATTAGTGGGCCACCTAGTGGCAGGAGGGGTCCTCGATCGTCGTCTTCAATTTCGTCAGGAGGCCGTCTTGTGAGGCAACATGAGGTAGTTCAAACGACACGCCATCGCCAGCCGGATAGCAGCTTCAAGCGCCATAAACGCCGCTAGACGCAGTCTCCACTTTTCTCACTTCGGGCTCCTGTTGCCACTTTCATTATCCGGCTGCAATCGCGTCATTCGAGATACGACAAGCCACGACACGAGTGACTGAGGCTTACGTGCATCTTGATTGTCGATCTCACCGGACGCATGAGGATCCCGCACTGTTGCAGGAGACGAAGTGGTTCTGTTTGACGGAATTTGCATCCTCTCAGCAGCAAACGGAATCGTGTGGCGCACATGAGACTCCGAGTCACCATTCTCTTCATCTTCACTGGCACTTTTTTCGTTGATTCCACCGTCCAGCAAGTGCTTCTCATCTTCAATAATGCTTCCAAAAATGACCGACGCAGGGGCAACAGGAGCGCTCTGTCGTCTTGTTCGCTGAATCATTTGGGCCAACAAGGGCGAAGACATTCCAACAGAATGCGCTCGGTTACTTCTTGCGGAGGAAACTGCGACCACCGGCTCTGCGAACCTCAGCTTGGGCTCTGCACGAGAAGGCAACGGCATGACTTCTTGGTCGACATTCCACATCGGTGGACCAAGTGATTTGGCGGAGCCATGATCTGGATTCTGGAAGTTTGCCACATTATCGATGCCGCTGTTTTGGTGTACACGGCGGTCAGCTGCGAGAATGGCTTCACATGTGGTCGTGCCTGCATTCTGGGTCTGCACCTGGGCTTGGCGACGCAGAGCTGCTTGGCTGGCCATGCGCCACCGAAGTTTGCGATTGTCCGCCTTGAGCACTTCAATTTGGCGGGTCGCATCGTCCAAAAGCTGATCCCTGTCCTTTGCCTGCTGGCGCGCAGTGCTGAACTCTTGCAAACTTAGCTGGACTTCACACAGTTGATGTTGAAGCTGCTGGTGCTGATCTTGAAGTTGCTGATTCTCCGTCTGCACTGCAATCAGTTGCATCTCCATTAACTGCGCCTGCGTCAGACTCGTGTGGCGATCGTGCTTCAGTGTGTCGATGTGAGCCTGCATTTCCTTGACCTGACTGGATAGCACCAGCGTCTCAGCCTTGAGCCGGTGGCTTGTACGCCGAATGTTCTCGCGTGTGGTCAGCACGTTGGTCTGATTGGCTTGAAGTTCTTGCAACTGCACGACCAGCGCGTTCCGCTCGTTCATCGCGGCATCGTATTCCTCTTGGATCTGCTTCAATACGGCGTCGTGTTGTTCAGCGTGCTGCTTGAGCTCTGTGTGGCTTCGAGTGACGCGTTCGTACTCGATCTCCATGGACAAGCATCGGCGCTTGAGCTCCTCGATCACCTGGCGCTGCGCCATTTGCTCGCGCTCATGCTGTTGACATGCAGTGCACTGGGAACGAGCCTCTTGCGTCCGGTGGAAATGATCATCGTTCGTCGTATTAAGCCGCGCGCCTTCCAGGTCGCTGTGCATGCGACGCAGCTCTTCGTCCATGGACACACAAGCCTCTCTCCACCGCCGTTCGTCGCTGGTTACACGCTCAAGATCGCTCTGCCGTGTCTGCAACTCTCGCTCCAGTGCTTGCACGCGGTCCTGCGCCTCATCCAGTTGCTCCAGTAGCGAGTTGCCTGCGTTGGCGGCCAGCCGCAGGTTGCTGCGCTCCTGCGCCAGCTCGAGCAGCACGTGCGCCAGTCGGTCGCATAGCCACTGCTCGCGTTTCTGCCACTGGCTATGGAAGGCGTCTTCGTCGTCATGCTCGACATGGGGGTCTTGCTGCTGCGTCGGGCGCTTGGCCAGCGGCCGCGCGGCGTTCAGTTCCTGTCGCAGCTCGCGCAATAGCTCGTCCAAGTCGGCGCTTGATGGTGTCGTCATGAAGGGGCGACTCTTTGGGGCAACCTCGGAATGAAAAGTGAAGAAGGTTACCCTTTGTGTAACCACCAAAGGGTACACGATGGATCGACTTGAGAGAGAGAGGCGGTCACACGTCGGTCGAAGGTTCGTAAAAGCACGGAGGCTCGGGGTACGAGTTTTTGTAGCCGTGCCGGACGGAAGTGGCCACGGTAAATCGCTTCGAACCATACGTAAATCCTCGTTTTTATACCTGGTGTCAGCCGTGATTAAAGCGAAACGTCCGGTAAATCTTCGTATTTATGCGGTTTTACCTCAACAGATGTGCTTCTGTGCGGGAAAGATTGACCCGTAAATTCTCGTTTTTATGTGTTTAACAAGGCTCAGCTGGGTGCCAAGAACCATGTAAAAGCCCATTTAAGAAACCGTAAAATCTTCGTGTCTATGCGTTTAACACACCGGATCTCTTGGCTGGCATAAAGATTACGCCACCCTATCGATCCGGCTAAGTGCGCTGACTTTGAAGCGTCGATTTTGGATCCATTGCCGCCAAGTGAATGCACCCATCTGATCCGGATGGCGGCCTCGCGCGTGCTGTACGTGGACCGCGTGCCCTGCGGCTGGGGCGAAGCAGAGTTGCGCGGCTTCCTGGCGCCCTACGGCGGTGTGCGCAGGGTCGTGTTCCTGCGCAGGCACAATGCGCTCTTTGCAGCATACGACCTGGTGACGCTGGCGTGCAACACACGCCTTTCGATGCTGCAGGCGCTGGTCGAGACGCATGATCTCGAGACTGCGGCACGAATTGTGCAGGCAATGCCCAACACGCATGGATGTGCGGGTGATACAATGCATGATGGTGGTGCTGATTGCAACGGTGGCATCACTGTGAGCTACTCGAGGAACCAGGAGCTACGCGATCAACGAAGTGCAACAGATCGCCATAGATGGAGTAAACAGCAACGCAGAGAGCAGCCCCAACGCCCCGAGTCTGTAGGTGCAATGCGAGAGCACCGCATTCTGCTAGTAACGGTGCAGAACCCGGCATACCCGATCACGACTGATCTCATGAACAGCGTTTGCAGTCCGTACGGTCGCGTGGAGAAGATCGTGGTGTTCGTCAAGCGCGTCGGCGTGCAATGTCTAGTGCAGTTTGCAGCCATTAGTGAGGCCAGATTAGCCAGAGACATGCTCACGGGGCTCTCGATCTTTCCTGACTGCTGTGGTCTTGTGCTCAACTACTCTCATCTGGCGGTAGGTTCACAGAACTCGCGTAGCATAGATCATCGGCTAATGCTTGCAATCGTATATTCAGGAGCTCGTTGTGAAGGAGAACGGCTTGCGCACCAGAGATTTCCTGCAACTGGACCTACCACCAGTAGAGCACGACAGCCCCGTAAACCCTGGCGTCGATTGGAGCAACCAGGCCGCAGCGAACGGCTTTGACCAACCAGCAGAAGCGAATGCTGGCGTCTCATCTGTGCTGCTGACGTGCAATCTACGCGAATCTGTCACTTGCGATCAGCTGTTCAACCTGTTTTCGTGTTATGGGAACGTGGCGCGTGTCAAGAAGCTTATTGGGAAGCCTGTGAGAGCAATGAGTCGTGCTGCTTGGTGTGGTCAGCTCACTGTGACCTGTTGGTATGACTTGCGCAGGGCCACGCACTGATCCAGTTCTCCAGTCCGGTCTGTGCGCAGTCCGCATTGATGCATTTACGAGGCTTTACGCTGCTCGGCCGCTCGCTCGAGATCTGCTTTTCCAGGCACTCGTACATCTCCATCCGACCCGGATCACTAGTGTCATCAGCTGCAACGACAGCCTCGTCCATGGTAGACGAGGACACCAACGCTGGATCATCGCTCAAGACAACAGACGCATGCGTGAAGGAGTACGGGCTCGGTCTGAATCGTTTCACGGGCAAGTACGCCCACTCGACCAAGCACATCTACAGTCCGACCCGGATCCTACACGTCTCCAACCTCGATGCGACCACCACAGCCGAGGTACTGCCAGCCGCCCACTGCCTCCATACATATCAACCTGCCTACTTGTTATCCACTGCAGGAGTTAAAGCGCCATCTCGCGGATAACTTTAGCGCTGCCCATGCCAGTGTCCAGCTCCTGCGCAGCTCCAACGACCAGCCGCCCCAGGCGCTTGCAGAGGTCAGAGCCAGCGAGTGCTTGCATCGAAAGAAGGCGCCTGTCTCCACTCACTGCTGCTGCTGTCTGTTGTTCCAGCTCCCGTCACTGGACGCGGCCACGAACCTGCTGGCCCAGGCGCACAACGCGCATTTCGGCTCACGCCGCTTGAAGATCGCGTTCTCCAGACACACGTTGCAACATTAACCGTTACGTAACACATGTGTGCGTACTGTGGTGCATGGCAATACTGGCCCCCTCTTACGCCTCAGAGGTGCATGTTGATCGCTTTTTTTGGCGGCAAAGCGAAGCCCGAGAGGTCCTCCCTCCTCCTCGTTGTTCCGCGTCTTAGAGCGCTCCCGTGGCGGCCGCAGAGCGCGATCTGAGCCCAAGACAGACCAGACAGCGTCATGGCCGAGGTTCGTGCGGCGCTGAGCGCGTCGTTCGTGTGCTATGGATGGTTACAAGTAGCTCATATTGGGTCGTTTTGGTGCCGGTTGTATAGAAAAAGCAAGCGTCGATCGCGGCGTTTTTCTCGCCCTCGGCCGCGCCGCGCAAGAGCAGGAAGAGCCCGGCAGATGCGACACCGTCGCCCGTAGCAGCAAAGACAGCGATAAAGCCCCCAGCGCCAGCCTCTGCGGAGAAGCCGGCGCCTGCGAAGAGCCCAGTTGAGGATGCCAGTAGCGGCACTGTCAACGATATGACGCCGCCACCGACGAGCTCGAAGCGAGCGCGGAAGAACTCGAAGAAGAGCGCGCCAGCCTCGAAGCGCAGTAAGACCGTGACTAAGGCAGCGAAGACGGCGGCGCCGCCGCCGGCCGCTGGCCGACAGGGCATTTCTCCGCACATGCTGGGCGATGATGAAGACGAAGACGAGCCGTTCTCGCCCCCTCAGCCACCGACAAAGGCCGCGGCAGCCACGAAGACCACACCGAAGTCCAAGAGTGCTGCGGCCAAGAAGCTCGTGTCGTCCCCCGCAGATGAAGAGAAGGAAGAAGAAGCAGAGACGGCCAAGACGCCTCCGCCGCCCACCCAGCCACCAACCGTCTTGATTGTCGATGATTCCAGTGCTGCGTCGGGAGACGAGCCAAAGGACCAGCCGGAACAAACAGCGGCACCGCCTAAGAAACGAACGCCTCGAGCCAAACCAGCGGCAGCAGCAGCACCGACGGCAGCAACCGAGAAGAAGGCAAAGACGCCTCGTAGATCAGCCAAGCAAGCAGCCAATGCAGCTACATCCGAGACAAAGAAGACCGCCAAGGCTGCCTCCGCATCTGGCAAACCAGTCGTGATCGACGTGGACGCCGCTCCTGCCAAAGAAAAAGCCGACGAGGCTGCTGCTGTGGTTGTGGTGCAGGACCCTGCGTTAGCTGCACGAATCGAAAGCTATCGTAGCAAGATTGACGAGCTTACGCGTCGATGCACCAAGCTGCTGAGTGCAAGCAAGGGCGATGCAGATGCTGAGATGGACCAGGAGATCTATGGCATTGCATTGGATCTAGAGCTGGACGCCAAACGAGAAAACGATGCGGAAATTGCTCAAGCGTTTACAGCCATGAAGACACGCACATCCACAGCCGATGCCTCAGCTTCCGTCGAGTTTTCAGATGAAATCAAGGGCTTCATCGCCAAGCACGTGCAGGGCAAGACCGACAGCCTGTCCGCACTCTCCAAGCAGGTCCTGACGTGCCTGCAGGGAACCGTGTCTGATGCACAGCAAGACAACAAGCACACGACCGAGCGGATCCTGCTGCAATTGGAAATGGAAATCAAGATGCTGGCGCAGCGTACGGCGTATGGCAACCGCCCAGCCAAGGCGAATCTGTTTGAAGACACTGCTGCTGACGCGCTCTGGATCTGGGAAATCGGCAACGTGGACAAATATTTTGAAGACGAATCGCAAAAGACGATCAAGCGAATGCGCAAACACCGGAAGCGTGTTGGGCAGCAGCTCAAGACGCTGGCTCGCGTTGTGCAATTGCTGCATCAAACCCCAGTGGACGAAGCCAAAGTGAGCGCAGAGGAAGCCAAGGTGGGCAAGTTTGTGCTTCTAATCGAGTCCGAGACGCAAAAGGCGCAAGATAAAGAGCGGAAGGAACAGGAAAAGCGCCAAGCCGTCGAAGACAAGAAGCGCGTCGAGCACGAGCGTCTGCAGGCCAAAGAAGACGAGAAAAAGAAACGCGCTCTGGAGGTCGAAGCCGAAAAAGAGCTGGCATCCAAGCGACGGAAATCCATGGTGTCCTATTTCCGATCCATCGCATCTGATGAGAAGGCCGCAGCTGCTGCTGCAGGCGATGCCCCACAGCTTAAGACTGTCGGCTCAGTGCCATCATCGCAGACAGCGGGATCAGACGATGGTGAAGTGACGATAGTTCCGACCCGAAACGAGAAATTGGTGCGAATGGATGCGTCTATCGCTTATTTATTCCCGGAAGAACCGCGCTCAAAGGAAGACTCGCGTCCGTCAACAGTGCGTGGACTGCTCTCGCTACAAAAGCCTCGCATGGTCACGGCTCGAGAAGGTCGTTGGAGCGGCAAGCGACGCCGTGATCCGAAGTTTGGCATCATGAAGTTTTTTCAGTTCCATGAAAACTACCGACCGGCGTTCTACGGCACATGGTGCAAGCACAGCACCATCTTCCGCGGAGGCAGACGACCGCTGGCACAGCACAGCTCTCTGGATTACTCGGTAGATAGTGATGAGGAGTGGGAAGAGGAGGAACCTGGTGAGAGCCTGTCTGGTGCCGAAAGTGACGACGATTCGGACGAAGACAATCTGGATTACGGTGACCAGTGGCTCGCATACGAAGACGAAGTGGATTACATGGACGAGAGTGATAACGAAGATGCCCAGGACCGTAAAGAGGACATGCTGACGTCGCCTACAAAGCGGAAGATCCCGGCCCAGCTGGAAGCGAAGCAGCGCTCTCGAGTGGCTGGCGGCAAAAAGAAGAGCCTGTTGACCAAGATTGCACCTCGCATTGAAGGCCCGTTTTGGTGTCACGTTGTGGGTGAGTGCATCGAGCATTTCGATGGCAAGTACACAGTGCAGCTGCTTCAAGTGCCCAATTTTGAGTCGACCTTAATGCGCAAGGCGAAAGAGCAAGAGGAACGGTTGGAGCAGGAGCGGCAACGAGTGAAAGAACATCAGGAAGCCAAGCAGGCTGCCGCTGCTGCAGCGTTCACATCGCCCACGAAGCCACCGGTGCAGGCTGCTGCCTCCACAGCTAGCAGCAAGAAACCCGCTAGCGATAAGAAGACTGCCGGTGAGAAGAAGACCACTGCTATCGATAAGAAGGCCACTGGTGAGAAGAAGGCCAAGAGAAAGAGTGAGAAGAAGACCACCGGCGAGTCCTCCGGTACCAGCGCTAAGGCAGCCACTCCACAGAAGAAAGCACGCTCGGGCTCTCACGCTGACAAAGCCCTTGCCTCTGCTCCCACCGACCCAGCCGCCTCTTTTGGCCCATCAACCGCTGCAAAGAAGGACATTACGACCTGGTTCAAAGCCCAGCCGTCTCCAGTGAAAGCTCCTCCTCCATCGTCCATTGCGCAAGTAGAGCAAGACGACGACGAGGAAGAGGAGGAAGTGGCTGAACTGTGAGCATTGCCACCGTCCCTGTATTTGCGACGGCGCACTATTATAGGATACAGTGTAGTTAACCCAAAGCAATACCTGCCTTGCTCCTCGTGCAGTGATTGGCCAAAATCCTGTTCCCGCCACTTGGGTCGGCAGTTGGCTCAGTTGGCGCGCACTTCCCCATCAAGGAGCAACATAGCAGCATGAACTTTGGCGAAGGAGGAACCGCGCCGCGCGTGAACAGCAAGGCAATGCCCACGTACGCTGGCCGCACGGTCGCGCTCGTGGGTGCGGTCGAGAGCCACATGCCCACTGCGGTCGTCCTGCGCACGTCGGTACGTTACAATCCATCATGGGCAAACGGAAGAGCTGCTCACTCACTTGCTCTCTCTCTCTCTCTTGTGCAGGACGGCGCCATTGTGAACGTCAAGCCTGCGCCCGGTAGCGACTACAGCAGGTAACGCGTGCCTTCTGTGTTGGCAATGACGGCGGTGGTGGCCTTGGGACTGATCTATTGCGCCTTGTCTTGGGCTCTGTAGCAAATACGTCGAAGTGATCGGCCGCGTGGGCGAGAACAACTCGCTGCAGGAATTCAAGGTCACGCCCTTTGGCGAGAACTTTGACCTGGAGACGTACGACCAGCTGGTGACGCTGGCGCAGACCAAGTACCGAAGCATGTTTGATTAGAGAGCGAATGCCATGAGGTTCCTCTTCCGACGCTTAGTACAGTCTATTTACACTCTCGCTCTCGTTGCATGCATCGCTATTGACCCACGGCTGTGGCTGCAGCCTCCTCTGGTAGCGCTTCTTCTACTGCTATTGCTCGTGGTGGCGTATGCATGATGGCTTCGCTCAGCCGCGGGGCGGGCGTGGGTCGCTGGACGTCGCTGATGTGCGCCTGGACCAGGTGCTGGTGCAGGAACGGCGTGTAGATGTTCTTGTACAGGTGGAAGTGGCGGAAGTACGTGTGCGTGACGAAGTCCACTATGGCTTCCACTTGATCCGGCGAGAACAGGCCCACGCTGGCACAGACAGCAGCGTCAGATCTGACCGGGCTCGCATGGTCTATCCAGAAGGAAGCCTCGGTCTCACCTCTTGGGCGATCGGTTCACGCTGTGCACCAGCAGCAGCGACTGGAAGTGCGCATAGCTCGAGTGTAGGTCCGTGCTGCTGTTGCGGGCAAAATCGCAGTCCATGAGCATCTGGCAGATGCCCAGAAGCACCGAGATCTGCTCGGGCGTGAAGCTCTGGCGCCTGCAGAATGTGAAGTTCGAGTCAAGGGGGCGGTGCTGTAGCATTTGGGACTAGTGATACAAACATGCAGAGGCAGTGGATAGTTGAGAAGGATATGAGTAGTTGTGCAGCTGAAAGTCTACTCGAAACCCGTGCGTCTCATCCTCTAGATCCAGCTTGAAGATCACCGCCAGGTCGCTACATATACCAGCAGTATTAGCAGACAGACGCCATTGCTTGCTGAACTGTTGCCTGTACCTTCGACAGGCCTCGACGCTGTGCACCTGCGCCAAGTCCTGCAGCTGCTGCGCACTCACGAACTTCCACACGATGGATTCCGTCTTAGAGACACAGCGAAATGAGTTCCGTGAGAGCCGCATGAACGAGTAGCTAACTGTTGCTGCTCGCACCATCGCCAGCTCTCTTGCGTCGCTTCGTGTCTGCCTTCAGCAATATAACCTAACACGTTCCTAACTACTGATCTTGCACTTGGTACATCTGTTAAATTCAACCCATGGTGTGGTCCACACGAGTCTGTTTTGTGTGTGGTGCCACCACAAGCGAGTGCTGATCATGATGCTCCAGCTCCAGCAGCAGCTCCGCGCGCGACACCGGGCGCTGGTGCTGCGCTCCGCCGGCCGGGCCTTCGCCAGCGGTCCGCCTCTGGACAACGACAAGAAGCCTCTCACGCCGGCGCTGCTGGGTCCGTACCTGGCCACGAACATGGAGCAGTTCACGCCGGACGTCGTGCGCAACTTCAGCATCGTGGCGCACATTGACCATGGCAAATCGGTACGTTTCCCAGCTCTCTATTGATTGCTGCAGGACTCACTCAAGAGGCTCACAGCGCGTCTCTGTCTGTAGACGCTGGCCGACCGACTGCTGGAACAAAGCGGCAACATCACCAAGAAGGAGCGCGAGAGCGCGCAGCACCTGGACAACCTCAAGGTCGAGCGTGAGCGCGGCATCACGGTCAAGGCGCAGACCGCGTCCATGGTGCACTTCGACCGCGCGTCCGGCAAGACGTACTTGCTCAACCTCGTGGACACGCCGGGCCACGTGGACTTTAGCTACGAGGTGAACCGCTCGCTGTCGGCCTGCGAGGGCGTGCTGCTGCTCGTGGACTGCTCGCAGGGCATCCAGGCGCAGACGCTGGCGACGTACTACGCCGCGAAGGAGCGCGGCCTGCGCGTCGTGCCCGTGCTCACTAAGATCGACATGCCGCACGCGCAGCCGGAGGACGCGATCCTGAGCATCTCGAGTCTGCTCAACGTGGATCCGGACGAGGTACTGCTGACGTCGGCCAAGAGCGGCGAGGGCATCGGCGACGTGCTGCCGACCGTGATCGAGCGGCTGCCGGCACCGGCGTGCGACCCAAATGCGCCGCTCAAGTGCCTGCTCGTGGACTCGTACTATGATGACTACCGCGGCATCATCTGCCTCGTCAAGGTCGTGGACGGCTCGATCTTCCCGGGCGACACCATCGTGAGCTCGCACCAGCAGACCAAGTACGTCGTGCAGGAGACCGGTGTGCTGCTGCCGCAGCGGTTCAAGACCAACGGCCTGCATGGAGGCCAGGTCGGGTACTTCGTGGCCGGCATGAAGACCACGACGGAGGCCAAGGTCGGCGATACGTTCTACCGCGAGCACGCGCGCGTGGAGCCCCTGCCGGGCTTCCAGGAGGCGCGCAGCATGGTGTTCGCCAGTATGTACCCGACGGACGACTGCAGCTTCGAGGATCTGCGCACGGCCATCGAGAAGCTGACGCTGAACGACGCCAGTGTCACGGCGCAGCAGGAGACCAGTGGCGCTCTGGGCATGGGCTTCCGGTGCGGGTTCCTCGGTCTGCTGCACATGGAGGTCTTCCACCAGCGGCTCTCGGACGAGCAGAATATGCAGGTGCTCGTGACGGCGCCCATGGTGCCCTACACGGTCATCTACCCTGACGAGACGACCAACATCGTCGAGACCCCCGGCGCGTTCCCGGAGTCGACTAAGTACCACCGCATTCTCGAGCCCATGGTCGAGGCATCGATCATCACGCCGGCCGAGTACCTGGGCCCGATCCTGGCGCTCGCCAAGGACAAGCGCGGCATCCAGACCAACCTGGTCTATCTCGAGGACGAGCGCGTGATCGTGTCGATCAATGTGCCGTGGCAGGAGGTCGTGACCAACTTTTACAACGAGCTCAAGACCATCTCGTCCGGCTACGGTAAGCCATCCCTTGCAAATGCACCACCACTGGCACTATGATAGCTCACTCGTGTCATTGTCTGTTGCAGCAACGCTCAACTACCGAGAGATCGAGCCCCAGGCCTCGGATATCGTCAAGGTGGACATCATGATCAACGGCAAAGTGCTGGACGCGCTGTCGTTCGTCTGCCATCGCAGCAAGGCCACGGTCGATGGCCGTGCGCTTTGTCTTAAGCTCAAGAAGGTGATCGACCGGCAGCAGTACGAGATCTCGATCCAGGCCTCGCAGGGCGGCAAGGTGTTCGCCAAGGAGCGGATCTCGCCCTTCCGCAAGGACGTGCTCATCAAGTCCGGCAAGACTGTGGGTGGCGGCGACGCCACGCGCAAGAAGAAGCTACTGGCCAAGCAAAAAGAAGGCAAAAAGCGCATGAAGACGGTCTCGAACGTACAGCTCTCGCAGGACGCCTTCTGGTCCGTGCTGTCCAAGTAGAGTCGTCAATAGCTCCCATTTCCTGGCGTAGGAACGGGTCGGATAGAGATAATATTGCAGTAAACCATCAGTCTCAGTGACTGACCGCAAACCAACACGGTCGACGTCCTTGTCGCCCATTTCTGGCGCAACGAGGGCACGGCGCCGAAGTCAAGAGTGATCAGATCAATGCGCCACGCTGAGCGTCGCAGAGCACAACGCATACCTGCACTTGCGTGCGCACACAGAGGTTCTGTTGCCCCCGCCACGCGCACTGGAGCCCTCTTTGGGCACCTTCAAGTTGGCTTTGAAATCCATTCGGCCGATTCAAGCGATTGGATTGGCGTAAAATAAAACGTTTGACTTTCAGCCAATGAAATACAGATATCAATCGAACACCCAATGACATGTAAACTCGAGTGTGGAAGAGTTTCGTCATGCTCCAGGGGAGTGTATGCACATACAGAGGCTGCAGCTGCGGCCAATCAGCGCCAAGCAGAAGGAATCCGTTATGCCCACATGTCGCATTTTCACAATATGAGCGACGTCGACACGGCGGCGCCCACCTTCGGCGCGGTCTTCGACGTGGATGGCGTGCTGGTGCGCGGCAAGTATCCCGTGCCGGGTGCACGCGAAATGTTCGAGCAGCTGCTGAGTGAGCAGATCCCGTTCGCGATCATGACCAACGGCGGCGGGTACTCCGAGAGCTACAAAGCCAAACAGATCTCAGAGATTCTGGGCGTGCGCATCCCCGCGGAGCACGTCTGCCTGTGCCACACGCCCATGCGCGAGCTGGCGGCCAAGCACGGCAACGAGCTCGTGCTGGCCATCGGCAAGGACTACGACGAGGTGCACGCGATCATGGCGAGCTACGGCTTCAAGAACGTGGTCACGCCGGAGCAGATGCACAACCACTTTCCCGAGCTGTTCCCGGACATGAAGATCACGGGCGACGCCGTGCCGCATCACGACCGCTTTGAAAACGAGACGTTCGGTGCCGTGTTCGTGCTGATTGATCCATTGCTCTGGGGCCGCGACATGCAGATCATGATCGACGTGCTGTGCTCCCAGGGCGGGCAGTTTGGCAAGCACGACGGCGGCACGCAGCATGTAAGAGCGCACGGTGGCCCTTTCTCCATGACGAGTATGATAACTGAACGCTCTCTTTTTCTCTGCTAGGTGCCGCTGTACTCGGGCTGCTCGGATCTGCAGTTCATGGGCGAGTTCCACCTGCCGCGGTACGGCTCGGGCGCCTTCCGCACGGTCTTGGACGCGCTCTTCCAGCGCACGACGGGCCAGCCGCTGCAGCAGACGCTGTTCGGCAAGCCCGAGAAGATCACGTACGACTTCGTGGAGAAGCTCATCGATGCGCAGCACAGCAACGTGGAACGCATCTACATGGTGGGCGACAACCCGCCGGCCGACATCGAGGGCGCCAACAACGCCGGCGGCCGGTGGAAGTCCATCCTGGCGCTCACGGGCATGCACAAGGGCCCCGAGAACCACCCGGAGCACCCGGCCTATCACGTGGCGCAAGACGTCGCGGCTGCCTTTGAGTTCATGCAGCAGGATTTTGCGCAGCGCCAGAGCCAATAAGAACACCTAGCCATTCATTCCCATCCAGTCCAGACTTCAATCGGATGTTGGGTAACTTGTGTGCATGAGTGTTGGTATACCCCCAGCCCGCAGTCGAACCTCATTTTCAACCAATGGAATCATTGAAACAGAGATATATAGCTAATCAACGCGCGATTACGGGAACTCGAATTCCCGTCATCGAAACTGCTGGGCTGCTACAGTGTGCGTGTCATATGCGAATCTGCGCAATGGCTGCCCAAGCTGCTTTTTCCTCGACCTTCGGCGTAGTCTTCGACCTTGACGGCGTGCTGCTGCGTGGCGAGACGCCCGTGCCGGGCGCTAGAGACGTGCTGCTCGAGCTGCAGCGCGAGAACGTGCCGTTCGCGGTCATGACCAACGGCGGCGGCTATCGTGAGGCTAAGAAGGCGCGACATATCTCCAAGGTGCTGGACGTCGATATCCCGGCCGAGCACGTGATCTTGTGCCACACGCCCATGAAGCAGCTAGCGGCCAAACACCGCGACGACCTCGTGCTCGTGGTGGGCAAGAACTGCGACGAATCGCGCGCCGTCATGGCCGCCTACGGCTTCAAGAACGTGGTCACGCCGGAGCAGATGCACAACCACTTTCCCGAGCTGTTCCCGGACATGAAGATC